>JAXCGZ010021731.1:0-32275 GCA_037179515.1 Halocaridina rubra | reverse complement strand
AACCCCAACAGTCACAAAGGCCCTTTCTAGAGAATATTGATTTAGCAAAATTCTACTACAGAAGGCGAAAAAAGAACAGAGGAAGTTACGGTGACTTCAGTGTTATTATGAGGGATGAGATATCCTTCTCATGGAAAAGAACAAATGAACAATAAGAATGGGATCCACCACTGGAACATATCATACTATTAGGGAAAGTAAACAAGTCTTGTAAACAAAACATTAAATGACATACAAAACATAAAAGAACTGTGGTCAAATTCAAATTTCAAGAAAATTAAATCACAATTAGATATCAGTGAATATCAATATTTAAGTTTATGAATGCTTCACATGCAAGAAGGCAATAATATAATATACAAAAGAAAATACAGTATACGCAAATTAAAAATTTGAACCACGTTGTCATTAACATTGGCGACTGGATTTAAAAGTTTCAGCTATTCAACATTAAACTAAAACGTTTCCGCCATGTTCTGGCTTTCAGAGTCCCACAAAGGGAAATATAAAACTACGATCAAAGAATTATTCTTTATCTTTTTCGTCTTCCATTAGGAATAACGTTTGTACGCTAAAATAAACAAGTACAGTACAGTATTAAAGACATAAAAGATAAACATAAAAAATAAACAACACATCAGAGAAGTAATCTTGACTGACTAGTGAAATTTAGGCTAACAGCACCAGCTTCCTCATTTGAGGGTAACGACCGTCGACTTAGTAGATCAGCAAGGTCATTGTCCTTGCCATGAACATGTTGGGCAGTGAATTTGAAAAGATTCAGGTAAAGTGCCCACCTTTTCAGGCGAGGATTTAGCTTGTCTGCAGTCTGTAAATATAGGAGAGGTCGGTGGTCGGTTTTCAGTGTAAAATGTTGGCCATACAGATGGACTTCAAATTTCTTTATGGCCCAATATGCAGCTAGAGCTTCCTTCTCCACGGTGGAGTAATTTCGCTCTGCAGGGCAAAGCCTGCGGCTTGCATATCGCACTGGAGCTACTTCTGCTGAGTTGTTTGAATGGGCTTGCAAGAGCACGGCACCCAGGCCTTCGTCTGAGGCGTCGGTCTGCAAGATAAATGGAAAATCAGGGTTTACCAGTTGTAATACTGGCTCACCCACCAATGCTTCTCGGAGCTTGAAAAATGCTCTCTCCGCTTCATCTGTCCATTGGACAGGGGAGGATTTACTTTGCTTCGAGGAGGTCATTTGCTGCAGAGGGGCAGCGATAGTATTCAAGTGTGGAATGAACCGTTGGTAGTAGCCGACACTACCCAAGAATGATCTGAGTTGAGTGACAGTGGCAGGTTTCTCCATATCCTTAATAGCTTGTACCCTGTCATGTAAAGGGGACATAACTCCTTCTCCAACCACGTGGCCGAGATACTGCAATTGTGTGAAACCAATCTCACATTTGGAAGGCTTTAAATTTCTCCTATTTCTAATAGTCCTTGGTCTGCACCTGCTGTTCCAGTGCAAAAGGGTGATGGTAGTATTAGACTCTGTTGGACTACAAGCTGACATATCCTATACCTTCTATACATGATTTATTCAGCATCCTAGCTGGCGGTGTTATATTTTCAAACTTGACATGAGTCAAGCATATGCTCAACTATGCCTAGATGATCAGTCTATACAGTATACTGTCATCAACACTCATTGTGGATTGTTTTTTATATAATCGTTTAAGTTTTGGTATTTCCTCTGCACCCGCCATATTTCAATGTGCGATGGAAGAGTTGTTGTGGGGCATTGAAGGTGTCAGTCTATATTTAGATGACATACTAAGTAAAGGCTCAACAAGAGAAGAGCATGACAGAACCTTAAGGCTAGTACTCTCTAAACTCCAATCAGCTGGCCTAAAGCTGAAAATAGACAAGTGTCATATTGGAGTTCCTAGCTGATATGTCTTGAAAATATTTGAAAGTCAACACTCCTCCCTCATTCTGTATTGTATTTGTTATTTCTACATTCTGTAATGATGCAGAGGATGACATTTTGTTTACTTCTGTCTTCTTCCCGCCTTCCTGCTAGAATGGAAAGTTATCATGACTTCCGGCTAGTGTTATATTTACTAATAAACATGTATTTCAGGATTACACATATTATTTAATGACTTATTATAATCTTAAGGCTAATGTATTTCAATGGCGACATATATTTAATTGGAATAATGCAGGATTTCTTAATGTAGAGTTGATTCAATAGGCTAGCCTAGGCAATCGCCACAGGAGCCAGGAATAGGAAGCCTAGCCTACCTCCGAGTTAACCTAGTGTATTTTGCGAGTTCGGCAACTACCCAACAGCAATAAGTTAGTTCAGTATATGACTGGCATATTTTATAGGCTACCTAGACTACAAAAAATTCTAAAGCAGAAGGATGATGACGTCAAAGAAGCCATCGATACCAGAATTTAATTCTGAGAAGCTGTATCTCGATTGTTGGCTGGATCTGTTCACCATCAACTGTAGGGTTAATGAAATTGATGAAGAGGAGGCCAAAAGAGCACTGCTGCTATCATCGGTTAGAGTGGATACTTTCTCTACAATTTGTAAGTTAACAGCTCCTAAGCTGCCTTCTACTGTTCCATTTACAGAACTAGTATCTGGTTTATAGTCTCATTTCATAACTAAGCCTAGTTATCATAGGGCTTTATGTGATTTCCTGCAGAGGAAAAAGAAAGGGAGTGAGACAGTTAAAGAGTATTATGCTGAATTAAAACAGCTAGCCCAGCAGTGTGACTTTAATGATGATTTTGACAGACGTTTGAAAGAATAATTACTTGTAGGTATTGATCAGGAAATTTATTTCAGAATATTACATCCAGATCCTTTGATTTTAAAGCAATAAACTACAGAGATTTATGGCAAAGGTTATAAATTAAAAAATTGCTTATGTAACTGAGAATAGGCCTACAGCAAATACTTCTCCAGTAAATAAAATAAAATAAGAAAATAACAGTTTTGGTTCTAAATCAAAACAGAGGAACCAAAATATTAAAACTTTTGGTAAGTGCCGTCATTGTGGACGTGGTAATCATAAGTCAGATAAATGTAAATTTAAGGATGCTACATGTTATTCTTGTAAAAAAACAGGCCAAGTTAGTGGTGTAAGTTTTATAAAGAAAATGAAAGGTAAGCAAGTTCATTCAATTAATGATGCAGACTCAAACAAGCCTACGGGGAATGAAATATTTCAAAATACCTATGGTTTACATAAAATTTTTGAAGAAAATGTAAATTCTGTGGAGTCAGTGGAGGATTATGAAAAACCATATCATGAATCCATGATATTAAATAGTGTTCCTATTAAATTTGAGCTAGATACAGGTAGTAGGGCATCCACTATTTCTAAGCATGATGTGGTAAAATAACAGTTGTCAACCAGAAAGAGGTTAGCATATTGTGATAATTAGAAATGAAAGTTTATGGAGAAATTAAATGTGATGTTTCTTTCAATGGTAAATTTGTTAAAGGACAAACATTTTATGTAGTTGATAATGATTTAAATCTGGCAGGTGAGTCTTTAATGAAAAAGCTGAATTATAAGTGAGTACAAATTGATGCTATACATGAGAATAAACAGGAAGGATTTATTTCTTCTTTAAATAATAATTCTGCTACAGATTGTTTAACTATGTTTCATAATTATAGAGTGGATGAAAATTCTCCAATAACAAATTATGAGTGTCAGCTATCCTTAAAAGAAAATGCAGTGCCTAAGTAATCTAATGCTCATTCTGTGCCTTACCACTATTGTTGGGGGAATGGAGAGTTGTTAAGATTCTGTTTTACTAAGGAGACTCAAAGTACTGAGCTCAGTTAAGAGCTCACAAACAGACAGGACAGATAATTGCACTTGAACACCCCCACCCGCATACCACTACTCACTTAAATGAAACTCAGAATTCAACTTTCTTTTAGTTTTGGAAATGCAATGACATTAAAAGAATTTAATTAAATTTTTTAATTAAATTTTATGAAATGCTGCCTCGAATCCCGGAGGTGGTAAGCACGATTTCGTTTCCCGGCACCACAGATGTATGCCAAGACTTGACCTCAACTCGACGATTATCTCTGTCACACAGGCAGAGTAGAATAGAGGATACATGTTTGTGCCAGATGAATTCCTGTGAAGATGCCACGTAAATAAGGTTTGAAATAAAAGTGACTGCTGAGGCGAGATGCTGCTTCTGGGATGTTTGGCCGCCAAATGAGGACGCTTCAATGTCCCTCCTGGTGACGTCATCTGTAGGATATATTTCTAGAGCAGTAACTGGCTCTTATATCATTTAAGGACTACTTTAGTGGTGGTCCCTGGCAGGCAATTATAGCAGAGATGCACGGGAGAGACAGTATTTTAGGTGCAACAAGTGGAAGCAAATGAAATAAAACGAGAATAATAATGGAAAGTTAGGTTATTGGTAATCATTCTCTACAACGTTCTTTGCGTTGTAGGAGACGGAATTTAAGTACTCAAATAATAAAGAAGCTACTGATATATATCTAGACAGGCTAATGACATAACAGCAAGGTCAAATTTATAACAAAATTATCAGCAAGAACAATTTTTATAATAATTTATTAGCAAGAGCTATTTTATCATCAGAAAATTGTAAAGAAAACGTATCTGATAGGTTCACTGAAAAGATGGAATGGTAGGTGCAGCCTTTATATCGGGACTATGCTTCTACACGTAAAAGAATAGTAAATAAGGTATATTTAAAATAAGCTATAAGCTAAGATATAAATTGCAAATAATCATAATCTGCAAAAGTCAAGAAGTAGGAATTATTTTTTTGGTTAGAAAAATGAGAGTTATGTTACTAAATTAACTAATAAGACATCTAACAGCCTCTGGTGACTTTGAGCGAAACACTCTGTCACAACTATAAGAGTAAAATTGAGAAAGCGCTGCTTAAATGAAACTCAGAATTCAACTTTCTTTTAGTTTTGGAAATGCAATGACATTAAAAGAATTGAATTAAATTTTTTAATTAAATCTTATGAAATGCTGCCTCGAATCCCGGAGGTGGTGAGCACGATTTCGTTTCCCGGCACCACAGATGTATGCCAAGACTTTGGCCTCAACTCGACGATTACCTCTATCACACAGGCAGAGTAGAATAGAGGATACATGTTTGTGCCAGATGAATTCCTGTGAAGATGCCACGTAAATAAGGTTTGAAATAAAAGTGACTGCTGAGGCGAGATGCTGCTTCTGGGATGTTTGGCCGCCAAATGAGGACGCTTCAATGTCCCTCCTGGTGACGTCATCTGTAGGATATATTTCTAGAGCAGTAACTGGCTCTTATATCATTTAAGGACTACTTTAGTGGTGGTCCCTGGCAGGCAATTATAGCAGAGATGCAAGGGAGAGACAGATTTTAGGTGCAACAAGTGGAAGCAAATGAAATAAAACAAGAATAATAATGGAAAGTTAGGTTATTGGTAAACAATCTCTACAACGTTCTTTGCGTTGTAGGAGACGGAATTTAAGTACTCAAATAATAAAGAAGCTACTGATATATATCTAGACAGGCTAATGACATAACAGCAAGGTCAAATTTATAACAAAATTATCAGCAAGAACAATTTTTATAATAATTTATTAGCAAGAGCTATTTTATCATAAGAAAATTGTAAAGAAAACGTATCTGATAGGTTCACTGAAAAGATGGAATGGTAGGTGCAGCCTTTATATCGGGACTATGCTTCTACACGTAAAAGAATAGTAAATAAGGTATATTTAAAATTAGCTATAAGCTAAGATATAAATTGCAAATAATCATAATCTGCAAAAGTCAAGAAGTAGGAATTATTTTTTGGTTAGAAAAATGAGAGTTAAGTTACTAAATTAACTAATAAGGCATCTAACAGCCTCTGGTGACTTTGAGTGAAACACTCTGTCACAACTATAAGAGTAAAATTGAGAAAGCACTGCAAGATTTGAAAAATGACAACATAATTAGTAAGGTTGAGCATGCTGGAGATTGGGTAAATCCAATTGTACCTGTAATGAAATCTAATGGTGAAATAAGAATTTGTGTAAATTTTCAATATGTAAATATGCAGACTTGTGTTTATACTTTTCCATTATCAAAATTAAAGGATATTTTAGATAATTTAGGTTCTTGTACTAAATTAGACTTGAAAAATGCATATTTACAATTAGTTGTACGTGAGGATTCCCAACAGTACCTTGTAATGAATACACATCGGGGTTTGTATAAATTTCATAGAATACCTTTTGGTTTGTCATCGGCACCCGACAGTTTTCAGAAATTTATTACTGAAGTATTGACAAATATTGATGGAGTCCAGGTATTTTTAGATGATATTATTGTTGTTGGTTCTACTCAGGAAGAACATGACCAAAGGCTATGTAAAGTGTTATCAGTTTAACAAAACAGAAAAGTAAAACTAAATAAAGAATAATGTATTATTAGTGCTTGTGACAGAGTGTTTATTTGCAATTTATATTTTAGCTTATAGCTAATTTTAAATATACCTTATTTAATATTTTTGTACGTGTAGAAAGCATAATCCTAATATAAAGGCTGCCCCCTATTTCTGTTATCCTAGCGTTCCCTCTCCTCAGTGAGCATATCAGATACGTTTTCTTTAAAATTTTCTTGCTAATAAATAATTATAAAAATTGTTCTTGTTGATAATTTTGTTATAAATTTGACCTTGCTGTTATGTCATTAGCCTGTCTAGATATAGTTCAGTAGCTTCTTTATTATTTGAATACTTAAATTCCACCTCCTACAATGCAAAGAACGTTCCAGAGATTGTTAACCAGTAACCCAGTTTTCCATTATTATTCTTATTTTATTGTGATTACCTAATTGTTAATACCTAATTGTGTTTACGGGAAAGAGCCCAAAGCTCGTATCTTCCCGTCTCTTGATCGCTTCCATTTTATACTTAGTGATACTTATCATACCTGTCCTTAAAACTATGGATTGAGGTAGCATTAACTACCTCCTCGCTTAGCGAATTCCAATTATCAACTACTCTTACACTGAAAAAGTATTTCCTTACATCCTGCAAAGAAGTTTTCTTACGAAGCTTCAAACTATGACCTCTAGTTCTAGAGCCAGCCATATCAAAATATTGATCCCTATCCACTCTATCATAACCATGAAGGAATTTAAAGACTGTCATCATATCCCCCCTCACTCTTCTAGCTTCGAGTGATGGTAAGTCTAATTCCCTCAGCCTCTCATCATAACTGAGATTGCGTATTTCTGGCACCAGTTTCGTGGCATGTCTTTGAACTTTTTCAAGCTTAGCTATGTGCTTTTTCAAGTGCGGATTCCATAAGGGGGCTGCATATTCGAGTTTTGGCCTCACATAGGTTACATAAATATTTCTGAACATTTCCTTGTCCATGTGCCTGAAGGCTACCCTTACATTTGATAAGAATGCATATGCTGCCCTTACTATGCCATTTATATGTATTTCTGGAGACAAATCTGCCAGTATGTTTACTCCTAGATCTCTCTCATTTTCTGTCTCTTGAAGTTGTACTCCAGCCACCGAGTAGTCAAGCTTGGGCCTTCTTGCACTTGTACCCATTCTCATTACCTTACATTTTGAAGTATTGAATTTCATTAGCCACTTTTCTGACCACTCATGCAGATTATTTAGATCCTCCTGAAGTTCTCTACCATTGTTCTCGTTTTTTACTTTCTTCACAATCTTTGCATCATCTGCAAACATATTCATGAATGAATTTACAGACTCTGGTAGGTCATTTACATATACAAGGAACAAAAGTGGCCCTAAAACTGAACCCTGTGGAACTCCACTACTAACTCTTCTCCATTCAGACACTGAGTGTCTTACTCTAACCCTCTGTTCCCTTCCTTCTAAGTAAGTTTTTATCCATTCCAAAACATATCCACCTATTCTAGCCATTGAGTGCAGCTTCCTAATAAGTCTCCCATGTGGAACAGTGTCAAACGCTTTCTGGAAGTCTATGAATATGCAATCTGCCCAGCCCTCTCTTTCCTGTAAGATTTGGCTTACCTCATCATAAAATTCTAATAAGTTTGTTACTGTTGATCTACCTTCTCTGAAGCCATGTTGCCTCACTGACAAAAAGTTGAAGGATTCCAAGTGAAGAGAGATATGTTTCCTTAGTAGCTTCTCCATAACTTTGCAAACTATGCTGGTCAAGGAAACTGGTCTATAGTTCAGAGCCGTATCCCTCCTTCCCTTTTTGAAGATAGGTATCACATTTGCTTGTTTCCAGCATCTTGGAATCTCCCCCGACTCCAGTGACTCCTTAAATATGATACTTAGTGCCACTGATATTGTGTTTGCGCATTTTTTAAGCACATGAGGGGATATGTCATCAGGACCTGTAGCTTTATGAACATCTAAATCCATCAGCACTTTGCATACCTCTGTGGCTGTAAGGTTGATGTTCTCTAATACCGGCCCTTGATCTTCTATCACTGCAATCTGAGGGGGTGGGGTATTTTCTACTGTAAATACTGACTGAAACTCCTTGTTCAATTCTTTGCAGATCTCTTCATCCATCTCAGTGATGCTTCCATCCGCTCTCTTTAGCCTTAAAACCTGTTCTTTTACCTTCAGTTTTCCTCTGATAAAGCTGTGGAAAAGCTTGGGATTTTCTTTAGCCTTCCTGGTGATGTCCCTCTCATAGTCTCTCTATGCCTCTCTCCTTTTACTTAGGTAGTCATTTCTTGCTCTTTTGTAGGTTTGCCAGGCATTTATGTTTTTTCTCCTCATATACCTTTTCCAGCATTTGTATTTGCTTCCACTTGTTGCACCTAAAATACTGTCTCTCCCTTGCATCTCTGCTATAGTTGCCTGCCAGGAACCACCACTAAAGTAGCCCTGGTATAAAATAAGAGCCAGTTACTGCTCTAGAAATGTATCCTAAAGATGACATCACCAGGAGGGACATTGAAGCGTCCTCATTTGGCGGCCAAACATCCCAGAGGCAGCATCCCTCCTCAGCAGTCAAGCTTATTTCAAACCTTATTTACGTGGCATCTTCACAGGAATTCATCTGGCACAAACAAGAGTCCTCTATTCTACTCTGCCTGTGTGACAGAGGTATTCGTCGAGTTGAGGCCGAAGTCTTGGCATACATCTGTGGTGCCGGGAAACGAAATCGTGCTTACCACCTCCGGGATTCGAGGCAGCATTTCATAAAATTTAATAAAAAAATTTAATTCAATTCTTTTAATGTCATTGCATTTCCAAAATTAAAAGAAACTTGAATTCTTTGTTTAATTCAACTGAATAGTGGTATACGGGTGGGGTGTACAAGTACAAATATCTGTCCTGTCTGTTTGTGAGCTCTTAACTGAGCTCAGTACTTTGAGTCCCCTTAGTAAAACAGAATCTTATCAATTCTCCATTCCCACAGTGCTAAAGATGTGCCATACCTAGGATACATACTGAGTAGGGATGGTATTAAACCTGATACCACAAAAACTGAAGCAATTTTGGAAGCCCCAATACCAAATTCTGTTCATTCACTATAATCATTTTTGGGATCATGTACTTATTATAATAGATTTGTTCCTCAACTTAGCCCATTGTATAATTTGACACAGAAAATGTTAAGTTTAATTGGTCAGCTTTACATGAAAAAGCTTTTAATAGTATCAAAGAAGCTCTTGCAAATACTAATATTCTAGATAATTTTAATCCTATAGCTATGTTGATATTAGAAGTGGATGCAAGTCCAATGGGAATAGGAGCAGTTCTCAAACAAAAGTTTCAGGGTAAAATGTCTACTATTGCGTTTAAAAGTAGAAAATTGTCAAAAGCAGAATGCAGTTATTCACAGCTTGATAAAGAAGCTCTGTCAATAGTTATTGGTGTTACAAAGTTTTCTTATTTACTTATTTTTATTTTGGTAAAGAGTTTGTTATAAAAACAGATCATAAACTTTTAGTTCATCTTTTCAACCCTAGTAAGAGCATTCCACATTTATCTAATGCCAGAATTCAAATATGGGCAATATTTCAATTTAAGGTAGATCACATAACGGATGAAGATAATATTATTGCTGATGTACCAGCTGAATATGTAAATTTGATCAACATTTTGGATAATGGTTCTTTGGACTTTAAAGTTGTAAGAGAATGTACAGAGAAAGACAAATTGCTGTGCAGAGTAAGAAAATTTATGAAAAATGGTTTTCCCAATGTAAAAGATATGGAAGATTGTTTATTACTTATGTTTAGAATTAATCAGGATCTTTCTTTGTATGAAGATGTCTTACTGTATAGGAATCGTATAGTTGTTCCTGAAATCCTAAGAAAACGTGTTATGGAAATGCTTCATGATGGTCACAAGGGAATTGTTGCCATGAAAGCGGAAGCAAAGTCTTTTATATATTGGCCCAGTAAGGACCACGATATTTATCAAGGGACATCAAATCGTGCACTTTGTGTTACTAATCTTGAACCTAGAGTCATACCTCCTTTCTCATGGTCTACTGTGGATATACCTTGGTTACGTTTGCATGTTGACTACTGTGGACCTTTTGATAATTATCAATTTTTTATTATTATAGATGTTCATTCTAAATTTATTGATGTATTTCCATGTAAGTATTACTTCAGAGGGTACTATGCAATGTTTAAGAACCTCTTTTACAAATAATGGTATTCCAGATACCATGTCAGACAATGCTACTTGTTTTACATTCAAAGAAACTCAGGATTTCTTTAAGAAAAGTGGCATTACTCACTGTTCTGGAGCTCTTTACAACCCTAGCACTAATGGTCTTGCAGAAAGGGCTGTAAGAATATTTAAGGAGAATTTTAGGGAAATGGATTGTAAACAGTCTGTTCAGACTAGAATTTAAAAATTTTTGTATTCTTATAGACGTGCAGTACAGTCCTCTACAGGTTGCTCTCCTGCAGAATTGATGTTTGACAGGAAATTTAAAGATCCCTTAGATTTTGTTTTGCCCAAGCAGCAAAAAAGATTTGATTGTCATGATTCAAAATTGTAAGTAGGTGAAGCACAGTCACTACTGTCTTGTAGGAAGCCTATTTAGACAAAGGTTAATTCTGCAACCGATAATTGCAGCGTGGAAGAGAACTGGAGCCCTCAACACGTAACATCCAAAAAATAACCATGGAAAGCCAGCCAAAAGTACAGTATAGCATGGCGATCCATGGTGGCCCACATCCAAGTGGATACAGCACTATGGTAAGGTAAGTAAGATGCAGTATATGCAAAGAATTTTGGTACAGGGCCAGAGTGGATTGAAGCAAAAGTTGTGAAGGTTCTTGGTAAAAGAAATTATTTAGTTTCTGTGAATGTTACTGATAATATAATTTGGAAACGTCATTTATCACAACTATTTGAAAGGAAACTGTATAATTCTGGTTAAGTTTATAAACCTTTACCTCCCAAAGACATGATGCCTGTAATACCCAAATGTCCTTTGTATTTTTTCTTCTAATGATGATTCTATTAAGGAAAGTAGTCCTGATAATATTGTTAACCTTGATGGATGTAACCCCAGTTCTGTTCAAACTAATATTGATGATAATCTTACCCTTACAAAAAGTAACTCTAATGATGTCTTGAGGAGGTCCACCAGAATGATTAAGAAACCTGATAAACTGATTGAACATGTTTAAGGAATTTATAATCCTAAGGGGGAAGGATTGATATGTATAGAAAATAATTGAGAATCAACACTCCTCCCTTCTTCTGTATTATTTTTATTATTTCTACTTTCTGTAATAATGTGGGGGATGATGCTTTGTTTACTTCTGTCTTCTTCCCGCCTTGCTGCTAGAATGGAAAGACTCCATGACTTCCATCCAGTGTTATTTTCACTAATAAACGTGTATTTGAGGATTACACATATTATTTAATGCCTTATTATAATCTTAAGGCTAATATATCTCACTAATGTAGCCTATCTTGGATATAAACTTGACGAATAATGTAGCCAGCCTACTGAATACAAAGTAAAAGCTATTTCTGAAGCTCTAGCTCCTACATATACTACACAGCTGAGGGCCTACATAGGTTTCTTCAAGCTCTATAGACGTTTCCTGCCTCAAGCGGCTACTTTTCTAGAAACTTTGAGTAGGTTGTTAAAAGCTAACACCCCGTGGTTGTGGAATGCTGAGCAAGATAATTCCTTCAAGAAATCTAAAGAGATTCTACTTAATTTTGATGCCCTTGTGTGCTTTGATCCAAAATTGTCACTTGTAGTAGTAGCAGAAAGTAGTGCCTATGGCATAGGTGTTGTCTTGTGCCATTTGAATGATACTGTTGAGAGACCCATCTGGTTTGTCTCCCATACTCTTACTACGACAGAATGCAATTATTCTCAGATAGAGAAAAGCCCTCGCAATGGTCCACGCATTGCAAAATTCCACTACTATTTAAGGGGACAAGTTAACTTTACTGTCATTGCAGACCACAAACCACTGCTTGGTATCTTTTCTCCTTCAAAGAATATTCCACCTATAGGCTCTGGTAGAACTCAGAGATGGTGATTGCTACTTCAGAGTTATAATTTCACTTTGCATCATAAATCCAGTGCTTTACTTGGTACCGCAGATGCTTCAAGTTGTTTGCCGTTGTCTAATGAGTCCAGTGGAACTACTTAGGACACTCCTATTCCTTCAGAGTGGTACGAGCTTGTTAATTTCCAAAATTCCTCACCTGGTACGAGTGCACATATTTGTAAAGAAACTAACAAGGATCCTACTGTGTCTAAAGTATTTAAGTTATGTGAACTTGGATGGCCTACATTTTCTACTGGTGACCCAAATTTTACACCTTATGTTCAAAGAAAGAATGAACTCTCCTTACAGAATGGCTGTATTCCTTGGTGTTCTCATGTTGTTGTGCCTTCTAAACTCAGACCTAGAATCATGAGTGAGCTACACTCATCTCATGCGGGTTTGTGTCGTATAAAAGAACTTGCTGGAAGCTACCTATGGTGGTTTGACCTTGATAAGGATTTGGAACTCTTGCCCTGATTGCTTGTCACATAGAGCGAATCCTCCTGGAGCGGAACTTCATCCATGGTAGTGGCCTACTCACCCATGGCACCACATTCATGTAGATTATGCAGGTCCTGTTGATAGTTGCTATTTCTTGATAATTGTTGAAGCTCATTCTAAGTGGGGAGATATCTATTACACTAAAAGTACTACTTCTAGTGATACTATCAGTTGCCTACAACATTCATTTGCACAATTTGGATTGCCTATTTCTATTGTTTCAGATAATGGACACTGTTTTACTTCGCAGGAGTGCCAGGACTTCATTCAGTGACGTGGTCTCAGGTATATGACGACAGCTGTTTATAAACTAAGTACTAATGGACTAGCTGGGAGGATGGTTCAGACTTTTAAGCGATCACTTAAGAAACTGTCTTCTACTGCTGACATTCAGTTGGCCGTTGACAAGTTTGTGTTTGACTATCATCTAACACTTCATTCTACTGCTGGTGTTTCGCCAGCTGAACTCATGTTTAGTCGTTGTCTACATTCTTGGATAGATATATTGTGCTAAAGTCCACGAGCATCATTAAGCTCAAAAGCAATTATACTCTAAGGAACCTAGGAAGGTCCAACTCTCTCCAGAATCCACTGTAATGATTCAATCTATGCTAATCGAGGTCCATATTGGATTCCATCTTTTGTCACATAGCAAACTGGTTCCCTATCCTATAGATGTTCTTTACCCTTGGGTGTAGTTAAGAGGCACCAGGACCAGATTATTCCAGAGAATGAGCTTCCACCTGAAACTAATGCTGATGTTATTGTCCCTACAATTCCCCATTCTCCTAAGCCTCCAACTATTAGTGTTGACATTCTTGTATGTACATCTGATACTGCCCTTGAAAGCCGGGGTAATGCTCCTGTAGAAACAATAACCTGTAGAGCATATATATATTTCATTTAAATTTCCCAGGTACGACATACGTTTTCTTTGTAACGAATTGTATAGTTTTCTATTGTCGCAGCTGTTTTTGCTTATGTTATGATGAGTAAGCCCGCCATCTTATTCTTTAATAAGATTTCATGCAGCATGGTCGATATGTAAAGAAGATATAATAATGTTTAGGACCAAGGAATATTAATAATACTATAATTTTGAAAATTAGATAAATCAGAAATAGGGTGAGTAAATAAATATTTTATGAGTAAGATATTGTGCTTGAATAGTGATAAGTATTAAGTATTATATGCAAGTAAATGACCTTTTCCCTTTTTGTATTGTATTGTAGAGTTAGATCTTCATTTTTATAAATTATACAAATATAATTTTTTTTGCTGCCAAAATGTTAGTAGTTTTATTCCTTTGGTTGCATTTTCTTTTAATTATACAGGTATTCTGGTCTATATTAATAAATTTGTAAAGGGTCCAAAGCTGTCTCTCAATCCACCCTCTACAAAAAGTGGTTACCCCCAGAGTGACCCGCCAAGATAACCAAAGCCAACTACTCAAGATTTTTTGGTAAAAAAGAGACTTACAGCCATGCCGGATTCTGGAAACAAAAATTAGTAGTGGCCCACTACATAGCAAGAAAGCCTCTTGCGTTCATGGAGACTTCAGTTCCTGGATGGTTTTGCATCACTGAAGCACAATTTAACTTAAAAAGAAGCACCGTGGATGTTATCAAATTCTACAACGTCATTGCAGCATTGACAGTCGAGGTGGTCTCAAGATTACTGTGGAGTGGGGAGGTTGTTAAGTTTCTGTTTTACTAAGGGGACTCAAAGTACTGAACTCAGTTAAGAGCTTATAAACAAACAGGACATTTATTAATTTTACAAATTTCCCGTGCAACCACCACTCGGTTAAATGAAACTCAGAATTCAACTTTCTTTTAATTATGGAAATGCAATGATACATAAAAAATTATTGAATAAATTTTTGGAGAGCTGGAACAAATTTAAATGTTAAATTTATGAAATGCTGCCTCAAATCCCGGGGGTGGTGAGCACGATTTTGATTCCCGGCACCACAGACGAATGCCAAGACTTTGACCTCAACTCGATAATCACCTCTGTCACACAGGCAGAGTAGAATTGAGGACACTGCAATTGCAGAAACAGAAACAACACACTGTTAATAATGGGAAAACTGAAAGCACGAGCACACACATAATGAGTTTCCAATATTATTCTACTGGATGAAAATATATTGGTTAGTCATAGCTGACCAGAAATATTTACGCTACTGTAAGAGCATACAAATCCATTGATAATTTGCCGGCATTAGAGGAAAACAATTTATTCACAATAAATGAAGAATAAGCGATAAAGGGAGAATCTACAAAATAAATACAGTATTCATTCAATTTTGGTTATTACTGGGTCCTAAGTCATTAAATTTGCACTAGGGTCAAATAAAATATATAACATAAACTGGGACTTTATTCTTGAAGCTGGTATAAACAAAACAAGCCACTCATCCGGGCATCAAAAATAGATGAATCAAGTATGAGTACAGGAATATCAAAACAAGAGAATTAAACTCTAATTAATAGGAAATAAACACAAATAAGAAAGCAATCAGAATAATCAATAAGAAATTATAATAAATAAATATACCTCAACTCTCACATTCCTTTCCCATAGAAAAAAAATCAACTTCTATTTTCAAAATATTCAAGTGGTTATAATTATAATACTAGTTAACTACAGATCTAACCACTCTGGCAGTTTTATAGCTCTACCAGACCTACGAAGGGGTACTGGTTCTGGCACTGTCATGGGAGCATGCATAAAGTTATCAGAACTCTCAACTATGCTTTTAGGAATTATACCATTGCTCTCTAGTGCATTAATCACATCAGATTTTATGTAAGACTAGTTGGAATAGAAGGCAAAATTGGCTTACAAGTACCACTATAATTCTGATTATTACTGGGAAAAATACATTCTTCTACACTAGGAGTAAATCTAGGCATAAGTTGGTCCGAATATCTTTTCCGAACTATATTGCCAAAATTTTTAAGTTGTACTTTGTAGTTACGAACACCAACTACTTCTAAGATTTCACCTTCTAACCAAGGCTTACCTGGACAATAATTTTAAACAAAAACTGCATCATCTACATTATATTTAGATTTTTCAAATTTACATTCTTTCTGCAGTGCCTTCTTTTTTTTCTTGAGGTTTAATTTTTTCTACAGTTTCCAAAAGTTACGGTTAAGCATCATATCAGCTGGAGCCTTCCCAGTGGAGGAATGTACAGTTCTTCTATGATTATACAAAAACCGACATTCTCTGGTATTAAAATCCCCATCAGTAAATTTACTAAGACCCTCTTTAAAAGTTTTTACGTCCCTTTCGGCTAAGCCGTTAGAAGAAAGGTTATAAGGAGTGGTCAGAAATGTGGCTAATGAAATTCAATACTTTAAAATGTAAGGTAATGAGAATGGGTACAAGTGCAAGAAGGCCAAAGCTTGACTACTCGGTGGTTGGAGTACAACTTCAAGAGAAAGAAAATGAGAGAGATCTAGGAGTAAACATACTGGCAGAGTTGTCTCCAGAAATACATATAAATGGCATAGTAAGGGAAGCATATGCATTCTTATCAAATGTAAGGGTAGCCTTCAGGCACATGGACAAAGAAATGTTCAGAAATATTTATGTAACCTATGTGAGGCCAAAACTCGAATATGCAGCCTCCTTTTGGAATCCACACTTGAAAAATCACATAGCTAAGCCTGCAAAAGTTCAAAGACATGCAACGAAACTGGTGCCACAAATACGCAATCTCAGTTATGATGAGAGGCTGAGGGAATTAGACTTACTATCACTCGAAGCTAGAAGATTGAGGGGGGATATGGTGACAGTCTTTAAATTCCTTCATGGTTATGATAGAGTGGATAGGGATCGATATTTTGATATAGCAGGCTCTAGAACTAGAGGTCATAGTTTGAAGCTTCGTAAGAAAACTTCTTTGCAGGATGCAAGGAAATACTTTTTCAGTGTAAGAGTAGTTGATAATTGGAATTCGCTAAGCGAGGAGGTAGTTAATGCTATCTCAATCCATAGTTTTAAGGACAGGTATGATAAGTATCATTAAGTATAAAATGGAACCGATCAAAAGACGGGAAGATATGAGCTTTTGCCTCTTTCCCGTAAACACAATTAGGTAAGTACAATTAGGTAAGTATACACACACACACACAAGAAAACTTGTTTGCAGGATGTAAGGAAATAATTTTTCAGTGTAAGAGTAGTTGATAATTGGAGTTCGTTAAGCGAGGAGATAGTTAATGATATCTCAATCCATAGTTTTAAAGACAGGTATGATAAGTATCACTAAGTATAAAATGGAACCGATCAGGAGATGGGAAGATACAAGCTTTGGGCTCTTTCCCGTAAACACAATTAAGTAATCACAATTAGGTAATCACACACACAAGGTAAAAGAACAGGTTTTAAGGCTAAAGAGAGCAGATGGAAGCATCACTGAGACGGATGAAGAGATCTTCAAAGAATTGAACATGGCGTTTCAGTCAGTATTTACAGTAGAAAATACCCCACCCCCTCAGATTGCAGAGATAGAAGCTCAAGGGCCGGTATTAGAGAACATCAACCTTACAGCCACAGAGGTATGCAAAGCGCTGATGGATTTAGATGTTCATAAAGCTACAGGTCCTGATGACATATCCCCTCATGTGCTTAAAAAATGCGCAAACTCAATATCAGTGGCACTAAGTAAAAATTTGAAAAGTCACTGGAGTCGGGGGAGATTCCAAGATGCTGGAAACAAGCAAATGTGATACCTATTTTCAAAAAGGGAAGGAGGGATACGGCTCTCAACTATAGACCAGTTTCCTTGACCAACATTGTTTCCAAAGTTATGGAGAAACTAATAAGGAAACATATCTCTCTTCACTTGGAATCCTTCAACTTTTTGTAAGTGAGGCAACATGGCTTCAGAGAAGGTAGATCAATAGTAACAAACTTATTAGAATTTTATGATGAGGTAAGTCGAATCTTACAGGAAAGAGAGGGCTGGGCAGATTGCATATTCCTTGGCTTCCAAAATTCGTTTGACACTGTTCCACATGGGAGACTTATTAGGAAGCTGCAAGCAATGGCTAGAATAGGTGGAAAAGTTTTGGAATGGATAAAAACTTACTTAGAAGGAAGGGAACAGAGGGTTAGAGTAAGACACTCAGTGTCTGAATGGAGAAGAGTTAGTAGTGGAGCTCCACAGGGTTCAGTTTTAGGGCCACTATTGTTCCTTGTATATGTAAATGACCTACCAGAGTCTGTAAATTCATTCATGAATATGTTTGCAAATGATGCAAAGATTGTGAAGAAAGTAAAAAACGAGAACAATGGTAGAAAACTTCAGGAGGATCTACATAATCTGCATGAGTGGTCAGAAAAGTGGCTAATGAAATTCAATACTTCAAAATGTAAGGTAATGAGAATGGGTACAAGTGCAAGAAGGCCAAAGCTTGACTACTCGGTGGCTGGATTACAACTTCAAGAGAAAGAAAATGAGAGAGATCTAGGAGTAAACATACTGGCAGATTTGTCTCCAGAAATACATATAAATGGCATAGTAAGGGCAGCATATGCATTCTTATCAAATGTAAGGGTAGCCTTCAGGCATATGAACAAGGAAATGTTCAGAAATATTTATGTAACCTATGTGAGGCCAAAACTCGAATATGCAGCCCCCTTTTGGAATCCGAACTTGAAAAAGCACATAGCTAAGCTTGAAAAAGTTCAGAGACATGCCACGAAACTGGTGCCAGAAATACGCAATCTCAGTTATGATGAGAGGCTGAGGGAATTAGACTTACCATCACTCGAAGCTAGAAGAGTGAGGGGGGATATGGTGACAGTCTTTAAATTCCTTCATGGCTATGATAGAGTGGATAGGGATTGATATTTTGATATGGCTGGCCCTAGAACTAGAGGTCATAGTTTGAAGCTTCGTAAGAAAACTTCTTTGCTGGATGTAAGGAAATACTTTTTCAGTGCAAGAGTAGTTGATAATTGGAATTCGCTAAGCGAGGAGGTAGTTAATGCTATCTCAATCCATAGTTTTAAGGACAGGTATGATAAATATCACAAAGTATAAATTGGAAGCGATCAAGAGACGGGAAGATACGAGCTTTGGGCTCTTTCCCGTAAACACAATTAGGTAATCACAATTAGGTAATCACACTAGAGGTCATAGTTTGAAGCTTCGTAAGAAAACTTCTTCGCAGAATGTAAGGAAATACTTTTTCAGTGTAAGAGTAGTTGATAATTGGAATTCGCTAAGCGAGGAGGTAATTAATGCTATCTCAATCCATAGTTTTAAGGACAGGTATGATAAGTATCACTAAGTATAAAATGGAAGCGATCAGGAGACGGGAAGATACGAGCTTTGGGCTCTTTCCCTTAAACACAATTAGGTAATCACAATTAGGTAATCACACTGTTCCACATGGGAGACTTATTAGGAAGCTGCACTCAATGGCTAGAATAGGTGGAAATGTTTTGGAATGGATAAAAACTTACTTAGAAGGAAGGGAACAGAGGGTTAGAGTAAGACACTCAGAGTCTGAATGGAGAAGAGTTAGTAGTGGAGTTCCACAGGGTTCAGTTTTAGGGCCACTTTTGTTCCTTGTATATGTAAATGACCTACCAGAGTCTGTAAATTCATTCATGAATATGTTTGCAGATGATGCAAAGATTGTGAAGAAAGCAAAAAACGAGAACAATGGTAGAGAACTTCAGGAGGATCTAAATAATCTGCATGAGTGGTCAGAAAAGTGGCTAATGAAATTCAATACTTCAAAATGTAAGGTAATGAGAATGGGTACAAGTGCAAGAAGGCCCAAGCTTGACTACTCGGTGGCTGGAGTACAACTTCAAGAGACAGAAAATGAGAGAGACCTAGGAGTAAACATACTGGCAGATTTGTCTCCAGAAATACATATAAATGGCATAGTAAGGGCAGCATATGCATTCATATCAAATGTAAGGGTAGCCTTCAGGCACATGGACAAGGAAATGTTCAGAAATATTTATGTAACCTATGTGAGGCCAAAACTCGAATATGCAGCCCCCTTTTGGAATCCGCACTTGAAAAAGCACATAGCTAAGCTTGAAAAAGTTCAAAGACATGCCACGAAACTGGTGCCAGAAATACGCAATCTCAGTTATGATGAGAGGCTGAGGGAATTAGACTTACCATCACTCGAAGCTAGAAGAGTAAGGGGGGATATGGTGACAGTCTTTAAATTCCTTCATGGTTATGATAGAGTGGATAGGGATCGATATTTCGATATGGCTGGCCCTAGAACTGGAGGTCATAGTTTGAAGCTTCGTAAGAAAACTTCTTTGCAGGATGTAAGGAAATACTTTTTCAGTGTAAGAGTAGTTGATAATTGGAATTCGCTAAGCGAGGAGGTAGTTAATGCTATCTCAATCCATAGTTTTAAGGACAGGTATGATAAGTATCACTAAGTCTAAAATGGAACCGATCAGGAGACGGGAAGATACGAGCTTTGGGCTCTTTCCCGTAAACACAATTAGGTAATCACAATTAGGTAATCACACTAGAGGTCATAGTTTGAAGCTTCGCAAGAAAACTTCTTCGCAGGATGTAAGGAAATACTTTTTCAGTGTAAGAGTAGTTGATAATTGGAATTCGCTAAGCGAGGAGGTAGTTAATGCTATCTCAATCCATAGTTTTAAGGACAGGTATGATAAGTATCACTAAGTATAAAATGGAAGCGATCAGGAGACGGGAAGATACGAGCTTTGGGCTCTTTCCCTTAAACACAATTAGGTAATCACAATTAGGTAATCACACTGTTCCACATGGGAGACTTATTAGGAAGCTGCACTCAATGGCTAGAATAGGTGGAAATGTTTTGGAATGGATAAAAACTTACTTAGAAGGAAGGGAACAGAGGGTTAGAGTAAGACACTCAGAGTCTGAATGGAGAAGGGTTAGTAGTGGAGTTCCACAGGGTTCAGTTTTAGGGCCACTTTTGTTCCTTGTATATGTAAATTACCTACCAGAGTCTGTAAATTCATTCATGAATATGTTTGCAGATGATGCAAAGATTGTGAAGAAAGTAAAAAACGAGAACAATGGTAGAGAACTTCAGGAGGATCTAAATAATCTGCATGAGTGGTCAGAAAAGTGGCTAATGAAATTCAATACTTCAAAATGTAAGGTAATGAGAATGGGTACAAGTGCAAGAAGGCCCAAGCTTGACTACTGGGTGGCTGGAGTACAACTTCAAGAGACAGAAAATGAGAGAGACCTAGGAGTAAACATACTGGCAGATTTGTCTCCAGAAATACATATAAATGGCATAGTAAGGGCAGCATTTGCATTCTTATCAAATGTAAGGGTAGCCTTCAGGCACATGGACAAGGAAATGTTCAGAAATATTTATGTAACCTATGTGAGGCCAAAACTCGAATATGCAGCCCCCTTTTGGAATCCACACTTGAAAAAGCACATAGCTAAGCTTGAAAAAGTTCAAAGACATGCCACGAAACTGGTGCCAGAAATACGCAATCTCAGTTATGATGAGAGGCTGAGGGAATTAGACTTACCATCACTTGAAGCTAGAAGAGTAAGGGGGGATATGGTGACAGTCTTTAAATTCCTTCATGGTTATGATAGAGTGGATAGGGATCGATATTTCGATATGGCTGGCTCTAGAACTAGAGGTCATAGTTTGAAGCTTCGTAAGAAAACTTCTTTGCAGGATGTAAGGAAATACTTTTTCAGTGTAAGAGTAGTTGATAATTGGAATTGTCTAAGCGAGGAGGTAGTTAATGCTATCTCAATCCATAGTTTTAAGGACAGGTATGATAAATATCACTAGGTCTAAAATGGAACCGATCAGGAGACGGGAAGATACGAGCTTTGGGCTCTTTCCCGTAAACACAATTAAGTAATCACAATTAGGTAATCACAAAGGAGATTACATCAAAATGAATGAGCTTTTTGCAGTTATTGACTGGAGAACCTTATTTTACAACAAATCTGTACAATAAATGTATGACATCTTTTGTGAGAAATATGGGAAGATAGTAGATTGCTGCGTACCTGTCACCAAAGTAGGTGTAATTCATGCCAGAGAGAAATGGTTCGATAATGGGTGTAAAAGAGCTAAGGAGTGGAGAGACAAATGCAGGAAAAGGTATAGGAGGAAAAAAAACATAAATGCCTGGCAAACCTACAAAAGAGCAAGAAATGACTACCTAAGTAAAAGGAGAGAGGCAAAGAGAGACTATGAGAGGGACATCACCAGGAAGGCTAAAGAAAATCCCAAGCTTTTCCACAGCTTTATCAGAGGAAAACTGAAGGTAAAAGAACAGGTTTTAAGACTAAAGAGAGCAGATGGAAGTATCACTGAGACGGATGAAGAGATCTGCAAAGAATTGAACAAGGAGTTTCAGTCAGTATTTACAGTAGAAAATACCCCACCCCCTCAGATTGCAGTGATAGAAGCTCAAGGGCCGGTATTAGAGAACATCAACCTTACAGCCACAGAGGTATGCAAAGCGCTGATGGATTTAGACGTTCATAAAGCTACAGGTCCTGATGACATATACCCTCATGTGCTTAAAAAATGTGCAAACACAATATCCGTGGCACAATGTGATTACCTAATTGTGATTACCTAATTGTGTTTACGGGAAAGAGCCCAAAGCTCGTATCTTCCCGTCTCCTGATCACTTCCATTTTATACTTAGTGATACTTATCATACCTGTCCTTAAAACTATGGATTGAGATAGCATTAACTACCTCCTCGCTTAGCGAATTCCAATTATCAACTACTCTTACACTGAAAAAGTATTTCCTTACATCCTGCGAAGAAGTTTTCTTACAAAGCTTCAAACTATGACCTCTAGTTCTAGAGCCAGCCATATCAAAATATCGATCCCTATCCACTCTATCATAACCATGAAGGAATTTAAAGACTGTCACCATATCCCCCCCTCACTCTTCTAGCTTCAAGTGATGGTAAGTCTAATTCCCTCAGCCTCTCATCATATTTAAGGAGTCACTGGAGTCGGGGGAGATCCCAAGATGCTGGAAACAAGCAAATGTGATAACTATCTTCAAAAAGGGAAGGAGGGATACGGCTCTGAACTATAGACCAGTTTCCTTGACCAGCATAGTTTGCAAAGTTATGGAGAAACTACTAAGGAAACATATCTCTCTTCACTTGGAATCCTTCAACTTTTTGTCAGTGAGGCAACATGGCTTCAGAGAAGGTAGATCAACAGTAACAAACTTATTAGAATTTTATGATGAGGTAAGTCGAATCTTACAGGAATGAGAGGGCTGGGCAGATTGCATATTCCTAGACTTCCAGAAAGCATTTGACACTCTTCCACATGGGAGACTTATTAGGAAGCTGCAATCAATGGCTAGAATAGGTGGAAAAGTTTTGGAATGGATAAAAACTTACTTAGAAGGAAGGGAACAGAGGGTTAGAGTAAGACACTCAGTGTCTGAATGGAGAAGAGTTAGTAGTGGAGTTCCACAGGGTTCAGTTTTAGGGCCACTTTTGTTCCTTGTATATGTAAATGACCTACCAGAGTCTGTAAATTAATTCATGAATATATTTGCAGATGATGCAAAGATTGTGAAGAAAGTAAAAAACGAGAACAATGGTAGAGAACTTCAGGAGGATCTAAATAATCTGCATGAGTGGTCAGAAAAGTGGCTAATGAAATTCAATACTTCAAAATGTAAGGTAATGAGAATGGGTACAAGTGCAAGAAGGCCCAAGCTTGACTACTCGGTGGCTGGAGTACAACTTCAAGAGACAGAAAATGAGAGAGATCTAGGAGTAAACATACTGGCAGATTTGTCTCCAGAAATACATATAAATGGCATAGTAAGGGCAGCATATGCATTCTTATCAAATGTAAGGGTAGCCTTCAGGCACATGGACAAGGAAATGTTCAGAAATATTTATGTAACCTATGTGAGGCCAAAACTCGAATATGCAGCCCCCTTTTGGAGTCCGCATTTGAAAAAGCACATAGCTAAGCTTGCAAAAGTTCAAAGACATGCCACGAAACTGGTGCCAGAAATACGCAATCTCAGTTATGATGAGAGGCTGAGGGAATTAGACTTACCATCACTCGAAGCTAGAAGAGTGAGGGGGGGATATGGTGACAGTCTTTAAATTCCTTCATGGTTATGATAGAGTGGATAGGGATCGATATTTTGATATGGCTGGCTCTAGAACTAGAGGTCATAGTTTGATGCTTCGTAAGAAAACTTCTTTGCAGGATGTAAGGAAATACTTTTTCAGTGTAAGAGCAGTTGATAATTGGAATTCGCTAAGCGAGGAGGTAGTTAATGCTATCTCAATCCATAGTTTTAAGGACAGGTATGATAAGTATCACTAAGTATAAAATGGAAGCGATCAAGAGACGGGAAGATACGAGCTTTGGGTTCTTTCCCGTAAACACAATTAGGTAATCACAATTAGGTAATCACACACACACACACACACACGATCAGGAGACGGGAAGATACGAGCTTTGGGCTCTTTCCCGTAAACACAATTAGGTAAATATAATTAGGCAAATACACACACGGATACAAGCAAATGTGATACCTATCTTCAAAACGGGAAGGAGGGATACGGCTCTGAACTATAGACCAGTTTCCTTGACCAGCATTGTTTGCAAAGTTATGGAGAAACTACTAAGGAAACATATCTCTCTTCACTTGGAATCCTTCAACATTTTGTCAGTGAGGCAACATGGCTTTAGAGAAGGTAGATCAACAGTAACAAACTAATTAGAATTTTATGATGAGGTAAGCCGAATCTTACAGGAAAGAGAGGACTGGGCAGATTGCATATTCCTAGACTTCCAGAAAGCGTTTGACACTGTTCCACATGGGAGACTTATTAAGAAGCTGCAAGCAATGGCTAGAATAGGTGGAAATGTTTTGGAATGGATAAAAACTTACTTAGAAGGAAGGGAACAGAGGGTTAGAGTAAGACACTCAGTGTCTGAATGGAGAAGAGTTAGTAGTGGAGTTCCACAGGGTTCAGTTTTAGGGCCATTTTTGTTCCTTGTATATGTAAATGACCTACCAGAGTCTGTAAATTCATTCATGAATATGTTTGCAGATGATGCAAAGATTGTGAAGAAAGTAGGAAACTTGAACAATGGTAGAGAACTTCAGGAAGATCTAAATAGCCTGCATGAGTGGTCAGAAAAGTGGCTAATGAAATTCAATACTTCAAAATGTAAGGTAATGAGAATGGGTACAAGTACAAGAAGGCCAAAGCTTGACTACTCGGTGGCTGGAGTACAACTTCAAGAGACAGAAAATGAGAGAGATCTAGGAGTAAACATACTGTCAGATTTGTCTCCAGAAATACATATAAATGGCATAGTAAGGGCAGCATATGCATTCTTATCAAATGTAAGGGTAGCCTTCAGGCACATGGACAAAGAAATGTTCAGAAATATTTATGTAACCTATGTGAGGCCAAAACTCGAATATGCAGCCCCCTTTTGGAATCCACACTTGAAAAAGCACATAGCTAAGCTTCAAAAAGTTCGAAGACATGCAACGAAACTGGTGCCAGAAATACGCAATCTCAGTTATGATGAGAGGCTGAGGGAATTAGACTTACCATCACTCGAAGCTAGAAGATTGAGGGGGAATATGGTGACAGTCTTTAAATTCCTTCATGGTTATGATAGAGTGGATAGGGATCGATAATTTGATATGGCAGGCTCTAGAACTAGAGGTCATAGTTTGAAGCTTCGTAGGAAAACTTCTTTGCAGGATGTAAGTGTTGGGGGAATGGAGATAGTTGTTAAGTATCTGTTTTACTAAGGAAACTCAAAGTACTGAGCTCGGGTAAGAGCTCACAAACAGACAGGACAGATATTTGTACTTGAACACCCCACCCGTTATACCACTACTCGGTTAAATGAAATTCAGAATTCATATTTCTTTTAATTTTGGAAACGCAATGACATTAAAAGAATTGAATTAAATTTTTCAAATTAAATTTTATGAAATGCTGCCTCGAATCCCGGAGGTGGTGAGCACGATTTCATTTCCCGGCACCACAGATGTATGCCAAGACTTTGGCCTCAACTTGACAATTACCTCTGTCACCCAGGCAGAGTAGAATAGAGGACACTGCAATTGCAGAAACAGAAATGACACACTGTTAATAATGGGAAACTGAAAGCATGAGCACACATATAATGAGTTTCCAATATTATTCTACTGGATGAAAATATATTGGTTATTCAAAGCTAACCAGAAATATTTATGCTACCATAATAGCATACAAAACCATTAATTCTTTGCTGGTATTAAAGGAAAACAATTTATTCACAATAAATGAATAATAAGCAAGACAAATACAGTACTGTATGTATTCCTTAAATTGTGGGCAACCACAAAAGTTGCAATGCTTATTAATAATTTGCAATTAATATGGTAAAACACTCTATTTATGATGAAGGAAGAATCTACGAGATAAATACAGTATTCATTCACTTTTGGTTATCAAGAACTGTTTGCAATGAAAAAGGGGGGCCAAAACCACCTTTTGAAGTATTTGCAACTTATAACTCAAAACACTATATCCCCAACATATGAAGAATCAGCAAGGTAAATACAGTATGCATTCATTAAATTGTGGTTAACAAGAAATATTTGCTATTCCAACAGGGTAAAATTACCTTTTAATTATTTGCAGTTTATAGCATAAAACACTTTAGTTACATGATAAATTACTTGCAATTTATATAGCAAATAGCTTTATTCACGAGTTTTTGATGTAAAACACTTTAATTACGATGATAGAAAGGGGTGCAATGAAATTAGAATTTGTTAGATGGGATAGATTTTTACGGGTTCATAACCAATCTTCTGAGGATGAGATTTTTGTTTATCACATTCAATGAAAGAAACTTCTTAGCAATGTACATCGGCTGTAATTTCCAGGTTAAGGAATTAAGTTTGGCAAGTGAGATTCCAGTTAGGTAATCTACAAAAGTTTGTTTGTATGGGAATGGAATCTGAGCAATTTTCGTAGGATTTGACCAGTAACGAATGTAACTAATTATCGAAATCCCAATTTGCTTGACCAACGAGCTTTACCATACACTATACCTCCCCTTGTTTGTGCCAGATGAATTCCAGTGAAGACATCACGTAAATAAGATGTGAAATAGGCTTGACTGCTGAGGCGAGATCTTGCCTCTGGGATGTTTGGCGGTTTGTTTGGCCGCCAAATGAGGATGCTTCAAAGTCCCTCCTGGTGACATCATCTGTAGGATATATTCCCAGAGCAGTAACTGGCTCTTATATCATGTTAGGGCTACTTAGTGGTGGTCCCTGGCAGGCAATTATGGCAGAGATGCAAGGGAGAGACAGTATTTTTGGTGCAACAAGTGGAAGCAAATAAAATAAAACGAGAATAATTATGGAAAATTAGGTTACTGGTAAACAATCTCTAGAATGTTCTTTGTGTTGTATGAGACGGAATTTAACTATTCAAATGATAAAGAAACTACTGAAATGTATCTAGACAGGTTAATGACATAACAGAAGTCAAATTTATAACAAAATTATCAGCAAGAACAATATTTATAATATACAAAATTTATTAGCGAGAGCTATTTTATCATAAGAAAATTGTAAAGAAAATGCATCTGATAGGCTCGGTGTAGAAAGGGAACTGTCAAAAAAACAGAGATAGGGAGCAGTCTTAACACTGGGATCATGCTTGGGGCAGCCTATATATCAGGATCATGCTTTCTACACATACAGGAATATTAAATAAGATATATATAAAATTAGCTATAAGCTAAAATATAAATTGCAAATAATCATAATCTGCAAAAGGTAAGGAGTGGGAGTTATTTTAGTTAGAAGAAAAGGACAGTTAAGTTACTAAATTAACTAATAAGGCATCTAACAGCCTGTGGTGACTTTGAGCAAAACACTCTGTCACAATCTCAACTGTCAGGTATCATGGCCAACTCATCCCTCCCCAATGCCCTTCACTGCCATCTGCAGTGTTACCCTGTTGGTATGTTACTTTACCACAGCAGATGCCTCATGCAGGTACTGTCAAATGGCACTCACTGAAGATCAACACCTCACTACTTTCATCACCCTATATGGACGTTTTAAACACTGGAGAGGACCCATGGGCTTCACAGCTACCAGTGGCACCTTCTGCCTCTGCAGTGACAAGGCCCTTCAAGGTATAGATAATTGTATTAACGTTTTTAATGACATTCTCCTATAAAATGAAGATTTTCTGATACATCTCCAAAGTATACACCAGATGATCTATAGATACTGCAAGTATGGGATCACTCTGAGAGCAAAGAGGTTTGTGGTTGCTGCGCCTAGTGTGAGCTTTTGTGGACATAACCTCTCATCATATGGCATGTCCACAGACGAGGACAAGGTCAGTGCCATTCGTGACTTCCCTACTCCCACCAACCTGACTGATCTTTAGTCATTTATGGGCCTTGTGAACCAGTTGGCCGAATTCACCCTAGACATGCCTCTGCTGCCCAACATCTGTGCCCCCTGATGAACACCAAGAGGACGTTTACGTGGACCGCGGATCACAATGAGGCATTTGGCTGGACCAAAACAACACTCCTCCAACTGCCTGTCCTTGCACATTTTGACCAGACCTTACCAGTTGTCCTACAGACTGCTGCCTCCCGTCTCTACGGAATTGATTACACCCTACTGCAAGATCATGGTCAAGGCCAGATGCATCTTGTTGAATGTGGCTCGCACTTCCTTTCTGATGCTGAGACCTGCTACACCACCACTGAGCTGGAATTGCTTGTTGATGTTTGGGTACTATCTAAGTGTAGACTGTATTTGACCAGCCTCCAGTATTTCATCCTTATGTTGGATCATTGACCACTGGTTCCGATCCTGAATCATTGCACCTTAAAAGTGGTTGAGAATCCCCACCTCCAAAGTCTCAAGGAGAAGCTTTCACCCTACTTGTTCACAGCTATGTGGCATGCAGGAAAATACCTCTGCATTCCTGATGCCTTATCATGAGCCCCAGTCAACTGCTCCACGCCAGAGGACAAGATTCCTTCTGCCGATGCTGTGTCATTCCTTAGGACCATCATCACTGTCAACAACATCGGCTCCGAAGAAGATTCTTCACATCATGATGCCGATAGGACCTTACAGGATCTCTGCACAGCTGCATGCACGGACCCATCATACATTAGTCTGCTTTAAGCTGTGACTTCAGGATTTCCTTCCAATCGGTGTGAATTATCCTCTGCCATCCTTCCATACTGGACAATACAAGACAGCCTCTATGCAGATGGGGAACTTGTCTTGTACGACCAACAGATCGGGGTTCCTGTTGCCCTTCGCCATCGCACCATCACTCGCCTGCATGACATCCACAGAGGTGTGGAAAACCACGAAGCCTTGGGCAAGACAAATCGTTTTCTGCCCATCCCGAGTCCTGTAAGGAGTGGAAGACCAAGATAGAGGATTGTAATTGCCAAGCTGCCATCCGTGCTGACCAGATGAAGGCTCAGTTTGGGCAGCATGCCCGCCCTCTACCCAGGTTGAATGTCGGACAGACTGATTAAATTCAAGACTCGATGACTAACTGCTGAGAAAAGGTTGGGGTTGTCACTGACTGCAGCAGGACCAGAGATTATGAAGTTTGCCTTCCTAGTGGTCGAGTCTGGTGGTGAAATAAACATTTACTTTACCCAGTACCCTTGCCTAGTGTTGACCCCCTTGTTGGGGTTTAGGATGGTAGAGTGTTGTTAAGATTCTGTTTTACTAAGGAAACTCAAAGTACCGAGCTCGGTTAAGAGCTCACAAACAGACAGGACAGATATTTGTACTTGAACACCCTATCTCTATTACCATTAGTCGGTTAAATGAAACTCAGAATTCAACTTTCTTTTAATTTTGGAAATGCAATGACATTAAAAGAATTGAATTAAATTTCTCAAATTAAATTTTATGAAATGCTGCCTCGAATCCCGGTGGTGAGCACGATTTCGTTTCCCGGCACCACGGACGTATGCCAAGACTTTGGCCTCAACTCGATGATTACCTCTGTCACACAGGCAGAGTAGAATACAGGACACTGCAATTTCAGAAACAGAAATGACACACTGTTTATATTGGGAAACTGAAAGCATGAGCACACATATAATGAGTTTCCAATGTCATTCTACTGGATAAAAATATATTGGTTATTCACAGCTAACAAGGAATATTCATGCTACCAAAATAGCATACAAAACCATTAATTCTTTACTGGTTTTAAAGGAAAACAATATATTCACAACAAATGAGGAATAAGCAAGACAAATACAGTACTGTATGTATTCCTTATATTGTGGGCAACCACAAAAGTTGCAATGCTTATTACTGATTTACAATTAATACGGTAAAACACTCTATTTAGGATAAAGGAAGAATCTACGAGATAAATACAGTATTCATTCACTTTTGGTTATCAAGAACTTTGCAATGAAAAAAAAAGGTGCAAAACCACCTTTTGAGGTATTTGCAACTTATAACTCAAAACACTTTATCCCCAACATATGAAGAATTAGCAAGATAAATACGGTATGCATTCATTAAATTGTGGTTAACAGGAAATATTTGCAAAGCCAACAGGGTAAAATTACCTTTTAATTATTTGCAATTTGCATAGCAAATAGCTTTATTGACGAGTTTTTGACGTAAAACACTTTATTTACGATGATAGAAAGGGGTAAAATGAAATTAGAATTTATTAGGAAAAGAGATAGATTTTTACGGGCTCATAACCAGTCTTCAGAGGATGAGATTTTCGTTTATCACATTCAATGAAAAGAAACTTCTTAGCAATGTATATCAGCTGTAATTTACAGGTTAAGGAATTAACTTTGGCATGTGAGATTCCAGTTTGGCAATCTACAAACTTTCGTGTGTATGGGAATGGAATCTGAGAATAAAAATCCGTAAGATTTAGCCAGTAACGAATGTAACTAATTCTCGAAAATAAACCAATTTGCTTGACCCACGAGCTTTACCATACACTATCCCTCACCTTGTTGTGCTAGATGAATTCCTGTGAAGATGTCACGTAAATAAGGTTTGAAATAAACCTAGACTGCTCAGGAGAGATGTTGCCTCTTGGAAGTTTGGGCGCCAACGGAGGATGCCTCATTGTCCCCACTGGTGAGTTCATCTGTAGGATACATTTTCTAGAGCAGTAACTGGCTCTGATATAATTTAAGGACTATTTTAGTGGTGGTCCATGGCAGGCATTTATAGCAGAGATGCAAGGGAGAGACAGTATTTTTAGGTGCAACAAGTGGAAGCAAATAAAATAAAACGAGAATAATAATGAAAAGTTAGGTTACTGGTAAACAATCTCCAGAATGTTTTTGGCTCGTAGCAGACGAAAAATAGGAGCAGCCTTTATATCGGGGCTATACTTCTACACGTACAAGAAGAGTAAATAAGGTATATTTAAAATTAGCTATAAGCTAAAATATAAATTGCAAATAATCATAATCTGCAAAAGTCAAGAAGTGGGAATTAATTTTTTTAGTTAGAAAATAACAGTCAAGTTACTAAATTAATTAATAAGGCATCTAACAGCCTTTGGTTACTTTGAGCGCAACACTCTGTCACAAAGACCCTTTCTAGAGAATATTGATTTAGCAAAATTCTACTACAGAAGGCGAAAAAAGAACAGAGGAAGTTACGGTGACATCAGTGTTATTATGAGGGATGAGATATCCTTCTCATGGAAAAGAACAAATGAACAATAAGAATGGGATCCACCACTGGAACATATCATACTATTAGGAAAAGTAAACAAGTCTTGTAAACAAAACATTAAATGACATGCAAAACATAAAAGAAATGTGATCAAATTCATATTTCAAGAAAATTAAATCACAATTAGATATCAGTGAATATCAATATTTAAGTTTATGAATGCTTCACATGCAAGAAGGCAATAATATAATATACAAAAATAAAATACAGTATACGCAAATTAAAAATTTGAACCACGTTGTCATTAACATTGGCGAGTGGATTTAAAAGTTTCAGCTATTCAACACTAAACTAAAATGTTTCCGCCATGTTCTGGCTTTCAGAGTCCCACAAAGCGAAATATAAAACTACTATCAAAGATTTATTCTTCATCTTTTTCATCTTCCATTAGGAATAACGTTTGTACGCTAAAATAAACAAGTACTTTA
>JAXCGZ010021730.1:0-32309 GCA_037179515.1 Halocaridina rubra | reverse complement strand
AAAAGAGTATATCATTGAAGATATTCTGCCTGAGAGTAGAGGCACTGAGGACATGAGGAGGAACTATCCGAAAGGAGATTACATCAAAATGAATGAGCTTTTTGCAGTTATTGACTGGAGAACCTTATTTTACAACAAATCTGTACAAGAAATGTATGACATCTTTTGTGAGAAATATGGGAAGATAGTAGATTGCTGCATACCTGTCACCAAAGTAGGTGTAATTCATGCCAGAGAGAAATGGTTCGATAATGGGTGTAAAAGAGCTAAGGAGTGGAGAGACAAATGCTGGAAAAGGTATAGGAGGAGAAAAAACATAAATGCCTAGCAAACCTACAAAAGAGCAAGAAATGACTACCTAAGTAAAAGGAGAGAGGCAGAGAGAGACTATGAGAGGGACATCACCAGGAAGGCTAAAGAAAATCCCAAGCTTTTCCACAGCTTTATCAGAGGAAAGCTGAAGGTAAAAGAACAGGTTTTAAGGCTAAAGAGAGCGGATGGAAGCATCACTGAGACGGATGAAGAGATCTGCAAAGAATTGAACACGGAGTTTCAGTCAGTATTTACAGTAGAAAATACCCCACCCCCTCAGATTGCAGTGATAGAAGCTCAAGGGCCGGTATTAGAGAACATCAACCTTACAGCCACAGAGGTATGCAAAGCGCTGATGGATTTAGATGTTCATAATGCTAAAGGTCCTGATGACATATCCCCTCATGTGCTTAAAAAATGCGCAAACTCAATATCAGTGGCACTAAGTATCATATTTAAAAAGTCACTGGAGTCAGGGGAAATTCCAAGATGCTGGAAACAAACAAATGTGATACCTATCTTCAAAAAGGGAAGGAGGGATACGGCTCTGAACTATAGACCAGTTTCCTTGACCAGCATAGTTTGCAAAGTTATGGAGAAACTACTAAGGAAATATAGCTCTCTTCACTTGGAATCCTTCAACTTTTTGTCAGTGAGGCAACATGGCTTCAGAGAAGGTAGATCAACAGTAACAAACTTATTAGAATTTTATGATGAGGTAAGCCAAATCTTACAGGAAAGAGAGGGCTGGGCAGATTGCATATTCCTAGACTTCCAGAAAGCGTTTGACACTGTTCCACATGGGAGACTTATTAGGAAGCTGCAAGCAATGGCTAGAATAGGTGGAAATGTCTTGGAATGGATAAAAACTTACTTAGAAGGAAGGGAACAGAGGGTTAGAGTACGACACTCAGTGTCTGAATGGAGAAGAGTTAGCAGTGGAGTACCACAGGGTTCAGTTTTAGGGCCACTTTTGTTACTTGTATATGTAAATGACCTACCAGAGTCTGTAAATTTATTCATGAATATGTTTGCAGATAATGCAAAGATTGTGAAGAAAGTAAAAAAACGAGAACAATGGTAGAGAACTTCAGGAGGATCTAAATAATCTGCATGAGTGGTCAGAAAAGTGGCTAATGAAATTCAATACTTCAAAATGTAAGGTAATGAGAATGGGTACAAGTGCAAGAAGGCCCAAGCTTGACTACTCTGTGGCTGGAGTACAACTTCAAGACACAGAAAATGAGAGAGATCTAGAAGTAAACATATTGGCAGATTTGTCTCCAGAAATACATATAAATGGCATAGTAAGGGCAGCATATGCATTCTTATCAAATGTAAGGGTAGCCTTCAGGCACATGGACAAGGAAATGTTCAGAAATATTTATGTAACCTATGTGAGGCCCAAACTGCAATATGCAACCCCCTTTTGGAATCCACACTTGAAAAAGCACATAGCTAAGCTTGAAAAAGTTCGAAGACATGCCACGAAACTGGTGCCAGAAATACGCAATCTCAGTTATGATGAGAGGCTGAGGGAATTAGACTTACCATCACTCGAAGCTAGAAGAGTGAGGGGGGATATGGTGACAGTCTTTAAATTCCTTCATGGTTATGATAGAGGGGATAGGAATCGATATTTTGATATGGCTGGCTCTAGACCTAGAGGTCATAGTTTGAAGCTTCGTAAGAAAACTTCTTTGCAGGATGTAAGGAAATACTTTTTCAGTGTAAGAGTAGTTGATAATTGGAATTCGCTAAGCGAGGAGGTAGTTAATGCTATCTCAATCCATAGTTTTAAGGACAGGTATGATAAGTATCACTAAGTATAAAATGGAGGCGATCAGGAGACGGGAAGATATGAGCTTTGGGCTCTTTCCCGTAAACACAATTAGGTAATCACAATTAGGTAATTACACATATGTAATTACTTATTATGTATTGCTACACATATGCACTTCAATTACTAGGAAAAATTTTGTTTATAACTTGCAAATTACCGGCAAAAAGTAAATTTATATATATTTAAGTTGTTATAATCTTCCAAAAGTGCTTTGGCGAATAAAGATATTTGTTTAGATAAAAACACGATATAAATAATATAATTGTACATATGTATTAATATATTTAAATAATTTCTCAAAGTGTTTTACGAAGAAAGATATTTGCATAAATGAATATGCTATATATGAAATATATCTCTATATTTCATATTATATTTAAAGTTCAATTATAATTATCAATTAAATGAATAAAAGCATTTAAAAGAAAAAAAAATAATAATTATAAAGCCATCTGATGTGAATTTTACCTAAGTAATACTTCCACCAATGTTGTCTTCTGTTGACTTTTTGAGAGTGACTTCAGTGAACACAACTTCTCGCAGCAAAAATAATCTGTATTTCCGTGAGTATCGATTTTCATCATATTTATTTCTATTTCAGCCATTTTCAGCAGTTATTCGTACACTTGAACGTTATTTTCAGTATGAAATGAGTGTTAGGAAAGAAATAATTTATAAATAAGTGGTATGCGGGTCAAGCGAGATGAGTGATAAGGCATCCCGCGGCTCTGGTGCTAGACAGGTGTTCGGAATTGATCGGGAATTGCATTATTTTTGCGTTATTTCTGTAGTTATTTTGTCTCTTGTTTTTCTTTTATCCTTATATACCATCTTGGCCCCCATACCTAAGGCCCAAGTTTAGGTTATGTTGGTAGTTTTATTCTATGCTGGAGAAGATTTTTTTTTCCAGATAATGATGGTATACTTTTACTTTCACACCCACCAATGGATTCTATGATAGTCTTTTCTTGATTTTTTTTTTTTAATGTAATGTAAGGATAGGTCAGGTTTGGTTAGGTTAGTTCCCTTCTAGCAAGACTAGTTGTAAGTTTAGATATTTGGTCAATTATAAACTCATCGAGGTGTGTAAGTAAACATTTAACTTGTAATTATTTAAGGATCTGTATGCAAAGTTTGGTAAATTGGGGCTGCTGTAGCTCAGTGGTAAAACATACAAGTTGGGAAGTGACGTGCCTGACATTGTGAGTTCGATCCTGCTGCGGTACATTAGGAAGGAATTCCAGCCTTAATCCACCAGTTTCACCCTGCAGGTGTCTACCGTCATTGAGGTGGGGACTTATTGTAGCAAAAAAGTGCAAAACAAAATCAGAGTTTGGTAAATGATTATTCTCATATTCTCTCTCCTCCAGTCAGGAGAAACTCATGACTTTATTATATTAGGTTAGGTTAGGGTTGTTAAAAAATGAGTTGATAATTTAAATAATTGTTATTTCGTAGTTTTAGATATTTTTTCAATGATTTCTATTTTTCATTCTCTCGATTCTGGTGAGAAAGTAATATTGTCTTTATAAATGTTCATGAAATTGAGGCCCTTAATTACTGTCTAATATTAAGTGTGGTTAGGTCAGGTTAGGTTAGGTTAGGTTGGCGAAGCCCTGCATTATGAATGGTAACGGTAGAGTTAACTTCCGTAATTAATTTGTACTCTGAAACATCGTTTTTATAATAATTTTCCATGTAAATCCTTATATTTTGATAGCAGTTTCTATATATATGAGGGATATATCGTAAAATCCACTGATTTCCAAATTATGACAGGAATGACTGTTAATATTAATTATTTCACATAGAAAATCAGAGGTGGTGATTTATTAAAAGTCACTGTCAAGTGTTATGTGGATGAGTGTGTACTTACTTCCCCCCCTTCAGTAATGAAACATTTCGTGAAATACTGTATCCTATATAATAATATTTTGTTAGATTAAATTAACTTAATTTCGTGAAATACTGTAGCCTATATAATAATATTTGGTTAGATTACATTAACTTGTATTCAGGAGCCAAATGTCTCCTACCACTGGGACAGTATGTGATAGGTGTAAAATTTACAAATATAGTACTGTTCCTGCCACTTTGCCCATAATTACCTTCTAATATTAATTTAGGTTAGGTTAGTTAACTTAATGAAAGGGTTTTGGGGGCCAAGCCCCCAGGTTGGAAATGTATATGTAAAGTTTCCTCATATAATAAAATTCCATGTTTATAATTAAATTTTTCATTTTGTGGTGGGAAGTTTACTCAAAAACCACTTATTTTGTTGACAGAATTTATTCTCAAAATTGATAATGTCACAGAAAGTTATCAGAAAAGTCACATTTCTTTGTCCAAATCAGCTATGGTTTTCCAATTCTGAGGTACCATATTCTTACCTAACCTATCAAGACTTCAGTTCCTACCCGAACAAGAGGGGAACTATGCCTCCACTCCTTCCCTCATTGCTAACGAAGATAAAACTATCTCAAAAAGTTCTTCCTGTCCAATATGGTTCATATTTATTTGCATCTTTTTATTACCCATAAGAAACATGTAGATCTCATTCCAAAATGAATTTCTTAGACCTGTTCACATGTCATTACTAAAATTAATTTCATAGGGTTACTTATACCATGGGCCTAATCGCAAAACATTACTAGGCAGAGATCATCAGTGACATCTAACAATTTGCCATTTAGCCATAGCAAGTGCATAATCTGAATATGAAAATGGATGTGTCTTCATTTATGCATATGTCCTGTAGGTAAGTGACCAGATACCAATGGTCAGACATGTATAAATACTAATAAGCCTACATCAATGTAGAGTATATTCAAATTGTATACAATATGCATTCAGAAATATTGTGTATATGTAACGTGACCCAAAGGAATTTCTAGTACCTACTAGCTCAGAAAACTGGGATGGGTTGTTCGGGGTATTGCAATGTGATTAAGCATTGGGGATAAACCAACTGCAGTTGTCAGGGCTCATGACAGAAGATCTTTGCATATTTACCTTGTGCTTGACCCAGACTGAATGATGTGGGGGTGAAATGTGGCAACCTTATTTCCTTAAGGAACTAAGAGGAGTGGCCGAGGTTTGTTTGGCATATTGTGAATGTGTGTGCACTGACTCGGCCACTCCCATAAAAGGGAACTTCAGCCCTTGTATATGTATTTTGCAAGATTAATTGGGTTTGTAGGATTGGATAGGTGCAATGGTCGTTGGTTTTGTTAGACAATGCCTAATTAAACATAGTACAGTACTTATAATTTCCCTAACTTGGCACTGTTTACCTTACATCCCAATGTAACTATAGCTCGCAAAATTGTAGGTGTCATGTGTAGTTTTATTGGCGCGAATTAGCGAGTGTCTTTCAAGTAAGATATTCGTTAGATCTTACTCATATTACTGTGAGATGTTAGAAGTTAGGTTGATTTAAGTTTAAGGTAATAATGGCAGGTCAGATGTAGATGGTGCTTTGAAAGTAAAATCAGAGTTACGGCAACATTTTGTGATGTACAGTTTATGCCATACAGCATTGTGTTAAGTTGAACACTAGTAACAAAATCCAACTGTGGTCCAAATACCAAGTAATGATGGAGATTGGAGCCTTGGGAACTATTTTCCTATTTCTGAAGTATTTATGTAGTATTAAATGGGTACCTCATTAAATTTTTTTTTTTTTTTTCAGTAGAGTTAAAACTCCAAAGATAACAATGCCAAGAAAACAGTCTAACTTAAAAGCAGCAAAAACTGTCGCAACTCCTGGAAGTCCACAGAGAGGACGTAGGAAGCATCAGTCGAAACCTACCCCAGGCAAAATCCCTGAATCACCCCCAAGGAAATCTCGCAGACGTATGGCCACTCTTGACCCCCCAGCACAGAGAAAATCTCGCAGACGAACGGCTACTCCTGATCCCCCGCCACGAGAACTTCCTAGAGGACGAGGATCGACTCGTGGCTCAAGAAATCCTTCGGCTTCTAATTCTAGTCTGTCGCCTCGGACTAGTGTCCGTAAAAGCCGAAGAGGAAGCACTGACTCGAGTGCCAGTAGCATGGGTAATGCAAGTGGAACATCTACCTCAACTCCTAAAACTAGACGATCCAGGAGAGGCAGCAACAGCTCTGAAGCTAGTGCCATTTCAGAAAATGCAACCATCACTTTATCAGGCTCGAGAGGAAGAAGACAGAAAAGAATAAGGTCTAAAAGTCCTCTTGCCGTTGTTACGGCTAAAACCAACGGTGCTTCTCCTCCTTCATCCCCAAAGCTTCCTAGTAAAAGAAAGAAAGGTCCTGGAACAAAGACCGTTTCTCCCGTACGTGGACGAAGTAGTAGAAGGAGGACGAGAGGCCAGAGTAATAATTCTGAAACGGCGTCATTTGAGCTAGATGGAGACACTGAGGATGGAGAAGGGAACCAATCTATATCTGAGAAAAAAGCAGAATCCTGTAATTCTGAAGTAACAATCTCCGATTCAAAATGTCCTTTGGAAGCAGATGTTAATGTAAACGGTGGCAAAATATGTTGTAATTCTGAAATAGCATCCAATAGTGCCAGCAAAGATGCTGATCAGCATCCTCAAGATCAGAACTCTTCCTCCAGTAATGGTGTCAATGCTCATTCTGAAATAGTGTGTGATAAAAATCCTAGCAACAAAAGACTTAAAAATAAAAATATGAGTGAGACTGTTAGCAAAGTAGATGAAATAATATGTAATAATATCAGTTCTGAAGATATAGGGGTACTAGTAAAATCAGACCCTTCAGAAACTCCTTTAGATAGTTCTAGTCATAAAGTCCATGTGAAGCGTAGAATGTCCAGTAGTGACAGTTTGGATGCGAATTCAGGTCATCCTCAAAAAAAGACACGAACGGACGTAAAGTCGGAGGGAGAAGTCGTTGAGGTGTGTGGAGCGAATTCGATTTCATCTCTTGGAAGTACAAGTGAAAATCCTAAAGTTGAGAAAAAATCAGTGCCAATGGAAAAGGTTAACCAGGTTATGAAGAGTGCTGCTGAGGTTTTCTTAGAGACTCTGAGCTTAAACGAGGAGCAGAAGAGTGAGATATGCAGCGGTTTATCGGCAGATGTAAAAGGTGAGTAGTTACAGTGTGAATTGTGGTGAATGCGCATTTCTTGGCTTGGCCACCCCCCTTACAAGAGGGAATGGGGCATGTGTATATGTATGTATGTATTTTATATGTTTGGAAATCATGATATATAAATGATGAATAATTCTCTTAGTGAAGTTTTTTTTTTGTCACTATTACTCCCCATTTTGGGGATGAACACAGACGGGCTTAAAGGTACAGAATTAAGATTGAATGCCCTTCCTGTCACCCCACTGTGGGCTCAAACATGGGACCATCACCTCACAAATTAAGCACTCTGCCGATTATGCTATGGTGGTCCCACGTAGTGAATGATAATCTGCATTAACTTTGCTGTCATTAAAAATTTGCTGCTGTTAAATATTTTAGTTTGATCCCATGGTTGGATCGAAACTGCATCAGTTTCTTCTCAACTTGTGTTATGTACCACAGAACTATTGTGAAACTTGGGTAAGACAAAAAAATAGTGGCTATAGATTGGTCTTGTTGAAGCTCTGTTCTTTCATTACAGTTGTGACCATCTTGATTGCTTCAGCAGCAGAATATGATATTATACTTTAATAAGATTATAATTATCGTCTATTGTATTGAGAAGAAAATAATCCATTCGCATAGAAGAAAATAATCCATTCCCATATTCAATTTTTGTGAAAGTCTTGAAGAAAGAGTATTGGATGGAATCTTACTGTAAAGGGGTGACAGTACTTCTGGAATGCACTTAGTTATTCTCATGATTCTTTCTTGAAAGACTTTTATATATTGTGGAATTCCAATTTTTTAAATTTTATCATGTAACCTTAATCCCCCAGCTCAAACATGTCTGTGGCTACCCCCATATGAATGGGTACTAACTGTGATCACAACTTATAGGGCTGTGATAGCTTAGTGGTATAGTACTGGAGGCAGAAAGCTACTAACGTGGGATCGATCACACTGCGCAGAGTTAGGAAGGACATCCAACCTTAATCCCCCAACTCCAACATATCTATGTCCACCCCCATTCGAATCAGGTCCAATTGTGACATATAAAATGGTGTATACAACAGTGTACTTTTAAGTTTTTAGATTTTTCTATCAAAGAATGCATGTATAAAACAAATGCCAATTATCTCCGCTCCCACCACTTCAATACACTTACAAATGTTTATTACAGATTCTTCACCTGATAAAATTGTCGAGGTTCTAGTGGAAAAGTTACTGAATGCGGAAGCAGGAGTTAAAACCATGAATGCGCCTCGATTCAACAAGTTCTTACGACAGCTGTTAACTCACTATTGCGCCTCAGAGAATACTAGGCAAAGTAAACACTTATTGTGCGAGGTATGTCAATGTCAGTGTGTTTGGATATTATTTTGTGAGTTTTTTTATTTATTATGTAGGCATTTTCTTTTTTTTAATCAAAACAGCGAAGATGGGAGATTGTTCATGGTGTGTTAAAGCCCGTCCGAATTACTTTGCTACAATTACAGTCACCCTGCTGGTGTCTCGCTTAATATATGTCCTTGAGCATGGGTGATTATGAGTGTAGAAAAAAATGAAGTTTGTTTGGTTGATATTATTATAAGCTTTTCTTAACTGAATGCATTTTCTACAGTAGACTTAATAATCATTATATATATATATATATATATATATATATATATATATATATATATATATATATATATATATATATATATATATATATAATATATATATATATATATATATATATATATATATATATATATATATATATATATATATATATATATATATATATATATATATATATATATATATATATATATATATATATATATATATATATATATATATATATATATATACAGTAATTCCTCGCTATATCGCGATTCACCTACCACGAATTCAGTGCATTGTAGTCTTTTTGATGAACATATGTATTTTTTTCTGGGTATATGTGAGAATCCACGATATATGGAAATACTAAAATTTCCAGTATATTTATTATTTTATTGAAAAAAAAAAAGGATTTTCATTATTTTATTGATAAAAAAAAGTATTTCCTAGCTTAAGAATAATAAAAAAGTAAAAAATATTAAAAGACATAAATGTAAACATGTAACTCTGCGCCATATAAAATACGATACCGATATCGGCGTTTTGGAAAACGCAAAGGGTCGCACCTATGTGAGATAGTACATATTAAAATTTCCAGTATTTTCGTTATTGATAAAAAAAAGTATTTCCTAGCCTAAGAATAATAAAATAGTAAAAAACATAAATTCAAATATGCAACTCACAGTATTGCACCATATAAAATATGATACCGGTATCGGTGTCTTGAAAAACGCAAAGGGTCGCACCTACGTGAGATAGTACACGGGATGCTCTTGGCTGATGGGTGGGAGACGACGTATCACAGACTTGTTCTTATGTATGTTCTGTATCATGGGGTCTGATTGTCTTTTTGTTTGAAGCTTGATTCTCCCAGCATCTTCCATTGTTTCGCCTCACCCGTTCAGTTTACTCACGTGTGCGCCGTTCACGTTGTGCTTCTTAATAAGTTGCGCTTGTGATTTTATGAAACTTGTATTTCAACCCCTGCAGTGCTGCCCAAGCGTACTTCATCTTCTAAGGCTTCTGGTAGTGAGCTTAAGCGGCAAAGGAAGATGTTAACCATAGCAGATAAGGTAAAACTGATAGATATGCTGAAGGAAGGAAGAAGGTTCTTGGATGTCTGCTGCCATTTTGGCATCAACGAATCTACTGCTCGCTACATCAATAAGGACGAGGCGAATATCAGGAAGACAGCGACTATTACTTTTAGCAAAACAGCGAAGAGGGTCGTAACACCCCGCAATAAGATAATAGTGCTGATGGAATCTGCTTTGGCCCTGTGGATTTCTGATTGCAGGAAGAAGAACATCAGCTTAGATACGGGTATTATACAAACAAAGGCAAAGAAGCTGTGTCAAACATTCGCTGCAAACGAACCCGACGACGACGGTGGCGACCGTGAGGAGGAGGAGAAACAAGAAGAAATTGACGACCCATAACAAGGACCGTCCTGCTAGAAAACCATCGTTCGTTGCTAGCAAGGGATGGTTTGCCAAATTTAAAAAACGCTTTGGCCTAAAGAGCGTTTCGGTGTATGGCGAAGCTGCCTCTGCAGATACAGCTGCAGCTGATGAATGTGTAAACAACGCCTTCAAGAATAGTAACGAGGAAGGCGATTATGCTCCTGAGCAAGTGTTTAACATGGATGAGATTTGGTTATTTTGGAAGACAATGCCGTCTCACACTTTTCTTTTCAAGGAAGAAGTTAAATTTTGGGATTTAAAGTGCACAAGACTGCTTTACCTTCATCATGTGCGGGAATGCTGCGGGCTTTATGTTAAAGCCCGGACTTATCTACAAGTCACAGAACACTAGGGCTTTGAAGAATAAAAACAAGAATCTGCAGCCAGTGTATTGGATGCATAATCTTAAGGCCTGGATCATGAAAAGCCTCACATCGGACTGATTTTACCAATGCTTTATCCCTCAGATCCGAGTTTATCTTGTGGAGAAGGACCTTGACTTTAAAGTCCTTCTTGTGATGGATAATGCTGGTGACCACGCAACTGATCTCCATTATAACGGTGTTCAGGTAAAGTTCCTGCCACCGAATACGACATCACTGATTCAGCCTATGGATCAAGGCATTTTTCGTGCGTTCAAGGACCTCTACACACGAAATGCCCCGGCGAACCTGGTTGACTTCATGGATGCGGACAAAGAATTCGCCCTGAAGGCGTACTGGCGTAACTACGTGATTGCTACATGCCTTCAAAATATTCAGAATGCACTCAAAGAGATGAAGCTGGCCACAATCAATGCCAGCTGAAAGAAATTGTGGCCAGAAGTCATCTACGACTACAAGGGATTCGCTCCTGACGAAGTGCATAACTCGGCAGTTACAAAAGCTGTGAAGTTGGCTGCATTGCTAGGAGGAGAAGGCTTTAAAGATATGACTCATGAAGATGTGAATGAACTGATCGACTGCCACTCGCAGCCTTTGAGTGATGAAGACTTGGAGGAAATGACAAAATCAGCGAGCGAAGAAGAGGAAGAACAAGAACCGAAAACACACGATGAAGTCGAAGAACCTGGCCTTACACTCGAATGGCTGGCAGCCATGTATAACATGGCCAAAGTACTCCAACAATTGTCGTAGGAGTATGACGATGATATAGTTCGTTCGGTGCACTTCTGCAATATTATCGAAGATGCCATGACTCCTTACAAGACCATCTTTCCCAGGAGAAGAAACAGCGACAGCAACTCCCCATCACCATGTTCTTCTCTTGCAAAAAGCAGCTGTAAAGCTGTCATTGGCTCTGGAGTATGTAAACGTCATCATCACGTCATTCACGGTAAGCTTACCTATCACGTTCATATAAATTTATGCATGCGCACTGTTATTAATACAGTAAAGGGTGAGTTGTTCACAGTGCAGGGAGGGTTTATACAGTAAAGGTAAAGATAAATCTAAAATACCTATTATAAATATGGTGCTCCTACTTCACGGATTTTCACCTAGCATGGCGGGTCCCGGAACCGAACCCCCGCGATAAACGAGGGAGCACTGTATATATTATATATATATATATATATATATATATATATATATATATATATATATATATATATATATATATATATATATATATATATATATATATATATATATATATATTATTCTTCTTCGTCTACATCTTTTCCCACTTTTATGTGGGGTCGATGTTTCTGGCCAATGTTTTCCATATGTTCCTGTCCCATACCTCATCACCCAACAAACCTTTAGACCTCAGGTCGTCATTGATGCAATCCATCCACCTACGCTTTGGTCTCCCCCTCCCTCTCCTACCCTGTATATCCATTTCCATCACCCTCCTCCCAACATACTGTTCATCCCTCCTAATGATATATATATATATATATATATATATATATAATATATATATATATATATATATATATATATATATATATATATATATATATATATATATATATATATATATATATATATATATATATATATATATATATATATATATATATATATATATATATATATATATATATATATATATATGCAGTACAGTATATGTATTACACAGAAAGCTGTTGAGTGGGCACGTGAGAGAAAGAGTGTAAATCTTCGTCATGAGTTAGAGTTGACGCTGATGTCCTTATACTACACAACTAAGAATTACAAGAAAGCAGAGAGTATCGCCAGTGCGTTATACTCGGAAACCAAAAAGCTGCAAGATAAGGAGAAAACTGTGAAAGTGAGTTTTTGATATCCTTTATTACAATTATTAGTATTATGTTTATTATTTACATTTGATATTGAAAAATGTCATGAATATATTTAAAGACTTAGAGGGTGTGAATAATATGGGTGTTATTAACCAGACTTTTATACCTGGAGTTTGGCAATTTTAGATTTTTAAGCAATAGGTTATAGGCTATAGTAACTAGGAAATGGAGGTAAACTTTACAGTGAGAGAAGGGGAGAAGCTACTTTAGCACTTGAGTGTGTATTGTAAGAGATATTCATACTAAGGCAAACTAAGAATGGTTTGTGAAATGCAAACCTGTTTAAAAATGCATTTACAGACTCCGGCAGGTCATTGACATACATAAAGAACAGAAATGACCCTAAAACTGAACCCTGTGGAATCCCACTGCTAAGCTCTCTCCAGTCAGAAAGGTTCTTGATAACTAGAGACAAGAATCTATAATTCTGTATTTGTACCAATAACGATAACTCAATTTACTATTTTCAGGCTTGCCTTTGCTTAAGCCAGGTATATCATGCAATGGGAAATATATCCAAAGCCAGGGCAAATATAACCACGGCCAAGACAGAGGCACTCAAGATTTACACACCTCCAGACATGCAGGGGGAACTTGATTTACAATCAGGTATGTTGTTCTTTTATGATCCTTTTTAGTTTGATGTTTAACACTTTTTTTTTTTTTTTTTTTTTAATGATTGTGACACCAGGATGGCCCCCCCCCAAAAAAAAAAAAAAAATAGCCCCCACCGAGCCTGGGCACGAAGAATACATTAAGTAAAAAGTAACAGAGATGGAGAGTGTAATGACTTGTCAGAAGTGAAGGGATGAAAAGAGGTGTGTAATGAATATTCAAGAATATTCAGTGTTGATGTAGGCATAAAATATAAACGTAACTGAAGGAAGACTCGGAGGGGGGAGACAATTCTGCACCCATGGTAGTGCAGTAGTTAGAGCACTCAGGTCGGGAAATGACAAACTTATGCTTGAGTCCACCATGGGTGTTAGGAAGGGCATCCAGCCTTACTTCTCCAGCTCTAACATGTCTGTCCACTCCCATTCAAATGGGGTTTAATACTGATACATAAAATGTAAAAAATAGATACTCCAATTGTCATAAGAGGAGAATGAAAGACAGGAGAGTAATAACTGACAGTCATCGTGTTAGAAAAATAATTTTATGATTTGTTGAAGTGCAGTATATGTTAGTTTAGTGACCAAAACTTATATAGTACATATATAGTATGGAGCTCGATTATATACCTACTTTGTAGCCAGGGCCCAATCCCCCTTTTCAAGCACATGGACAAGTAATCTCCAGACAGTGGCTGAATGATCAGGTAGACCTATAGGAAATTACCAATATCCCAGGTAATTCCCCAGGTTCATCCGTAATGATATAACTAGATACCATATTTAATCCTTGTAAAGCTCACTTAAGTTATCTGTATTTCATTTACCATGTTTTCATTGTGAGTGTGGTTCCATTTACCGTGTTTACTCTGTTTTTCCAAGAAATATACATATTTTTTCTCTTAGGGATCATGCAAGTGGCTGAAGGAAAAGATATGGAAACTGCATTCTCTTATTTCAAAGAAGCAGCAACAGGTTTCACGTCACGGAAGCAGAGGTCACGTGCTCTCAAGTATATGTTGCTCTCCAAGGTCATGGTTAATAAGTAAGTTCTATATTGATATTCATAATCCTTTTGAGTTGATACATGTGATCCCTTTACAATGACACAAGTAATCCCTTTATGTCCAATAAGTACTGGTATTAGTGATGATGTCATTGTGACATCATCTCTGATCCCAGTATGTTTTAACATGCTTTTCTGGTACATTTGAAGTCAGCATTGATATTTATTCTTATAAGCATTTGATTATAAATTTTCACTCAGTTATATTTTAGAAAATGGTAAAGGTGAGTTTTAACGTTTGAATAACTGTAGCAGTTTGTTGCTGAAATAGATATATGCATCGTAATTCCAGCTAGAGTGAATTAAGATACTTACTGTACTTTAATTTGTGTATGTCATATACAAGAAATCTCCTATCTTCACTGAGGAATTTGTGTCTCAGTAAGTGTATGGAGAATTATGCCCCCCATCTAAGACAGTGGGGAGAATTTTGTGTATGCTTTCTGAAGAGTGGTGAGTATTTATAGCCAAGAGGTTCATAAAGCAAAGAGTGTAGATTAACCACGAATATCTGGAATGAAATATAAAAGACATGCATTGGGACATAAGTATTTGAGACCATTTAATTTAGAAAATTATATCAATATATTTTGTGACTAATATAACAGTAGGTGAGAGAGTAGAGAGGAAGGAAATGATAATTAGTGTGAAGTAAGAGAAATTGAAAGAATTTGAGTGGAAGTGGAAGAGAGTATTATTCTTTTGAAAAATAAACTTTGGAAATGGAATCTAAAGAACGAATGAGAGGATGTAGTATAGTCAATTTTGCAGTGGAAGGAGATGCAGATGTTATTTAGAAAGATTGGTGAGAAAGATTCGTTTCCGTGGAAGATATCCAGGGAGGTATGGAATCTGTGATATGGGAAGGTTTATGTGAGGCCTTCAAGACTAGACAGTCTTATATAGCCATGATGTGTGCACAGTTTTATGTTGCAGTTATTCCCCATTGAAATGGGAGTGGACACAGAAAATTTTGAAGGTCTGGAATTAAGGTTGGATTCCCTTTCTAACTCCCCGTGGTGGGATTGAACCCACGGTATTTGCTTTTTGACTCCTATGCTCTACCACTGAGTTCCTGTGGCATGATCATTTAAAAAAATTATCATGCCACAGTTTTTTGTCTTCATTTTAATATTACATAAATGTGTTAATTGCATATCTTATTATTTTCAGTCTTATTTGTCATTTGATTAGCTCTAGTATATATACACAAGTCATGATCCCCCTTATATAGGGAGTGGCAGAGTCAAAGCAAAATCCTTGATTCTTTTTGGGAGAAAAATACAGAGGAGGGGGCTTCTCAATTTCCTATGTCTGCTCCAGTAGTCAACTTCTGTAACAAGCAGGGGATAATGGAGGAGATATTCTTGCCCCTCCCCTCAGTGGTGGGGGTAAAAAATTTTGCCTGCTGGGCAAAAGAGGGAGGAGGGATTGCCAATTACCTTTTCTCTCTTTTTTTTTTTCATAAGCCTAAAATAGACTTGTGATCATGCAAGGTCTGATTAACAACCTGCTCTATTTATCAGAGGACATGAAGGTTATAATTAAGTTCTACTCCCAAATTTTATTGTAACAATTGTTAACACCCTGCTATCTTAAGCAGCTTATTTTATCTCTTTGGAAAAAAAGAGTCATTAGATGCATAATGCACTTAAACTTTGCGTTTATTCCTGTAGATCTGAAGAAGGTGAGAAAACTGTCAGAAGTCAGAGTCACATGCAAGATATTGATGAAGGTGTTGAAGCAATGCTCGCTATCACTAGTGCAGCCAACAGGTCATCATTAGCTGATTTTAAGTAAGTTTACTGTGTATATTTCAATTTTAAGCTGACAGCACAGCATCTAGCTTATTCCCAGCTACCACTGGTGTTCCACAGGGTTCTGTTCTTGCACCTACTCTACTCCTTCTCTTCATGAATGATCTCCGCCTCCCATCCTTCTCTCTCCTCCACACCTTTGCCGACAATACTAATTTAAGACGAGTGCAGTATATAGATGTGTTTAACTATATTATGTCTGTTTACATTATTTTCCTCATTAAAATTTTGAATTGTTTAGGGTACACAATGATCCCTCGCTATATTGCGGTCACCTATTGCAAATTCAGTGCATCGCGGATTTTTTTTGGCGAGCAAAAAAAATTATTATTATTTTTTTTTTAAATGATTGTCTATCTACCTCGGCTGTCTCCGCCTTTAATTGGGGGGTAGCCGACATAAAAAAAAAAAATAAGGGGATTACTTTGATTGTGACACCAGGACGGGCCAAAAAATAATAAAATTAAACGGCCTCTATTGGGCCTGGGCATGAAGAATACATAAAGTAAAGAGAAACAGATGGAGAGTGTAATGACCTGTCAGATGTGAAGGGATTATAAAAGATGTGTAATGAATATCCAATTCTCTGCTGGGTTTTAATATACTGTTCCTCTGCATTACTTTCATGATGTCTATTCCAAACAATTCTCCTTAGATCTTATTATTAATATTATTATTATTATTAATGGCGACAATAATTTTCCTTTGATAATGATTGTGGAGATTATTATTATTATTATTATTATTATTATTATTATTATTATTATTATTAAGGGCTCACCATTGTTTGTATGTCTGTTGGTTTATTTATTTTAATAACTGTGTACAGTTCAGCTGAGAGAAAAAGAAAACGTTTACAATTCGTTTCAAGAAAACGTATATTGTACTGTACATGGGAAACTTAAATGAAATATATATATTCTCTACCCACTATTTCCCTGGCGATATTATATCGAAAGTTTGTTTGCTGTTTGTTCTTAATGCTCTTTTTCAATCTTCATAATATCACGTTCATATAAATTTACGCTTGCGTGCTGTTATTAATAAAGTAAAGGGTGGTTTGTTAACAGTGCAGGGAGGGTTTATACAGTAAAGGTAAAAATAAATGTAAAATACCTATAATAAATATGAGAAAGAGGAAATTAAAAATGACGACAATAAATGGGGAAAGATGTTGACAGAGAGAGAGAGAGAGAGACATCTTTACTTAACTCTTGTTCATGCAACCAAAACTACATTATTTATTGTAAAAATAATGGTTTAATGACAAATTCGTAATAATAATAATAATGATAATGATCATCATCTCCACAATCATCATCAATGGAAAATTATTGTTGCCAATAATAATAATAATAATAATAATAATAATATCTAAGGAGAATTTTTGGAGTAGACATCATGAAAGTAATGCAGAGGTATATTAAAACCCAGCAGAGAATTGGATATTCATTACACATCTTTTATAATCCCTTCACATCTGACAGGTCATTACATTCGCCATCTCTGTTTCTCTTTACTTTATATGTTTTTCATGCCCAGACCTTATAAAGGGTGTTTTATTTTATTATTTTTTGGCCCATCCTGGTGTCACAATCATTAAAAAAAAAAAAATAATAATAATAATAATATGGTGCTCGTACTTCGCGATTTTTCACCTATCGCGGCCGGTCCCGGAACAGAACCCCCATGATAAACGAGGGAACACCATATATTTTGTAACTAAAGAAGACCTAGTACATTGGAAATGAGCAAAATTATATAATTTTTTTACTACCTTTTATACATATATCTGATTACCTTAGATGAATTTGTTATGTATTTTGCATATAAGGGTAGTTATAGTATGTTTACAACTAATTTTTATCCCTGTGATTTGAAAATATTGGCCCTAATATTGGGAAGTGGTCATGCATTTCTAGTTACCGTTCCTGAAGTAACAACTGTGTTTGCTTGTTTAGCCTGTACATATGTTGCATCCCAAAAGAGCACATAATGTTCATACAGCAATCAGCTGATTCCAACGGTAAGAAAACTAAAAGATTGGAGCATATGGATATCTTGCATCCCTCAGCAATCATTCTTCACAGCCGTAGAGTTATGAGTAATTTTGTGTGTTGTAGAAGCCAACTAAAAGGGATAAAGTAGGGAAGGGCAGTGTCTCCCTCCCAAAAATTTTATTCTTACCAGAGACAAACAACAGAGGAGACTAGGATGGTCAAGTTCTACTGAAACGCAGCTTTTGAATTTGTATTTGTTTTGGTTGGTTTTATGATTCACTGTTAATTAATCCCAATTTGAATGGGGATGGACACATACAGATTGTAGCTATAAGAGGATTAAGCCTATATGCCCCTCCTGATGGCGCACAGTGGGATCGAACTCACTTATGTCTGGCTTGTCTGTTCCCAAGCTGCAGTCCCTAAACTGAGCTACCACGGCCCCCATATTGAAACCTTACTATCTGCCTCATATCCTTTACTAAGGTTGTGGGCATGCTGCAGACTCAGCAGGGTATAGGGTCTCCTTTAAAAAAAAATAGAATTAAGGTTTTTAATTTTTCATTCTTTTAGGAAAACTCGTGCACAATTCAAATTGTATTTGGAGGGTGACATGGTGGTTGCTGCTGTGTTAGATGATCTGTATACTTCCATGATGGAGAAAAATCTTCTCAATATTGTTTTACCCTACGAGAGATTACAAGTAAGTTTTTGTTATTTATTGCATGTTTAGAAAATATACTTCATTGTTTATTGAAAACAATATCTTAGTTGTAGATTAAATCTATTGGCTCAGTTTGTTATGAGATTATGTTTAAAAAACAACTTAAATTGTAATTGCTTGTGTGCAATCTTGCCTTGACATACTAGTCAGTGTTAATGTTCAACTTTATGTTTTTATAGTTTCTTCATTTTGCCCTTTCTCACACTAAAGTCTACAGAAGTCACAAGCAAAACGAACAATAAAAAAATAAAATATTCTCTTTCATCTTGCTAATCACATATACAGTATTAACTTATCCTCATGTTTAAGCATACCAAATGTAGTGATAAAGATAAAGCCAATGTCAGCGTTAGTTTCAATAACCTGCCTTTAGATGTCTCCAGTTATGCCAGTGAATTAATGAAGGCCAGTTGTTACTCACTTGACATTTTCCATTAATGTGGATATTTAATATTGTAAATCGTGTAAATTCTCATTTTCAAATTTTACTTTTCACTAAAGATTCTCCCCAGATTAAGTATTTAACAGTAAAAATTCTTTTGTTTTCATCTTGACTTTTCACTTATAATTTTCCCCAGATCATGTATATAGCAGAAAAGATAGGTCTTCCAAGAGAAGAGGTGGAGAGGCGATTATCCCAGATGATCCTCGACAAGAGGATTAACGCCCAGCTCGACCATCGAGACGACTGCCTCTACGTGTACGGTGCAGAGGAGAAGGACGCGGTGTATGTCAAGGGTATGGAGTCCATTTCCCAGCTGGACAAAACGGTCTCCCACTTGAATCGTAAGGTGAAAAAGTTATTGTAATGAAAGTGATTATTAGGATTGGTAAATCTATTGTGAGTAGAGTCATTACTTCCTGTTTATATTCTACAAATGTATTTTGTGTCATTGTTTGGTTAAGGAATGCAATAGATATAGGTAGTTTGACTATATCTTTATATATATAGATAACAGGAATTCTGGTGACCTGATGAAAAGTGTGTTTCGGAGAAGGGTGAAAAGTGTGTTTCGAAGAAGTTCGAATAGTATATTTCAGAGAAATGTGATTCACTGTGTATAATATACATCGTAGATAACTTTCCTCATATATTCATTGTACATTTTTGTAAGCTGTGTGAGTTTACCATAATGATACCTCGGGTATACTAGTGATTGTGTGACGTATTTATAAGCATTTATTTGGTTCTGTATATGAATTATAAGATGAAACAGATTAGATACATGAATCTTTGTTTTTATTGGCAATATATTTCTTCTGCATTTCCATTACTTGCTAATTTATGTGGTTTTGATATTTTGTAAGGATTTTTGTACAGTATTTAGATTTTGTTGTTTGTTTTCATTTTAAGTAAGGGCGGTGTACTAATGTACTGGCGTTCTGCCTTTTGTTTCGCCAAACTAGGCGTATCTTTGTGAACATTTAAGACTCGAACTTCATGAATATTCAAAAATACAATGTATATCAAATAAAAGCATGTGTAGTTATGGTAATTTTTCTTGGCATCTATAGAAATTGAGTTAACGACTTTCAACGGAACTATATCAGTAGTTGTTCAAAAGGTTGTAGTGATATCCAGTGCTTAATCTTTCATTTTTATAAATCTTAGATTGATCAGGTAAAGATTAGCTACCATTAGTACATTAAATAACCCCTAAATTGTTAGGTTAGATAAAATCATAATGTAACCTATATTAACCTTACAATTTTCTGGGTTATTTAATATACTGGGGTTGCTAATCTCCACTTAATACCTTATATTCCAAAATATTAGAAGTAAAAAAGTATAGATAGCTTAGTAATAATTTGGGTGTCTTGTGCAGTTCATCATAATGCAGAGGAGTAATTTACTGCACTACAAAAATATAGAACACCTTATTACCTGTTCAAAATACCATAGATTCAAGGCATTGGAATATAAGTGCTTTTTCCTGTTTGCAAGTATTTGATTTCATGTGCTGAATCCTATTTCATCTGCAGATTTATGTGTGGCACTCTTTATTTATCTTTATTTTCTTATTCAGAAATGATGTATAGATCTGCATGAATTTTTTAACACTGGCAAAATGTTCTCAAAATGATTGTGCAATTTCTATCTTCAAGATGCATTGTGTTGAAAATTTATTTTATTAACTGAAAAGCTACATCCTAGTGATGCTAGATGGGCAGAGGTATTTAAAAAAAAGAAAAGGAGGGAGTAGGGTTTTATCATACCCTATCCATTTTCACTCATTTCATCAGCTGTCCTGTGGCAAAATTATTTTAAAAAGGATGGAATAAACACCCTGTCGCTACAACTCGCCTTTGGTCGTCAGTTAAGACACGTATGGAATATGTGATCGAAATTTTTGCTCTCCCTCCAATGTGAATAATGTTATGTGTATTTAAATATCCAATAGGTACAGTATTACATTATGTGTTCCAGAGGACCATGGTGCCCAAATGGTTATAGCGCTCGACTTGGTAGTTAACAGAGCTGCGATCGATCCCACCGAAGGCTGCTAGAAAGGGCACCCAGCCTTAATTCCCCAGCCTGACTCTGTCTTTGTCCACCCACATATTTGGGACTAACAGTGGCTTATAAATCGAGGATTTCTTTATTAATATGATTATATTTGCCCCTGCTTTACATGGTAGCTTTCTTACATAGAAGGAAATGTTATTTTACAGTACAGGACAGGAGTATATGTAAAAATATTAATAAGTCTTTTGGTTCAATTTCCATTTCACAAGTAAACGGTTGTGCAAGATATCTTATTTACATAAAACGAGTAAATACAGTTCTCGTAAAATCACTAAAACATTTTTAGTTCAGATAAACTTTTTAATAAAAATTTACCATATATAGATATTTTCTCATTAGGAGCAAATATAACAACTTAATATTTGTAAATAGTTTTGGTTTAGCATTTAGATGATAACATGCTTTTAGTTTGTTGTTTCAAATTACATACAGCAGATGCCTTGAAGGGTTTGTGAATTACCTTCTGTTTTGTAAAGTTTCACAATTATTACTTATTTTTAGAGAAGAGTCTCTTGGTGTAAGGCTATTGTACTGAGAGAATGATGTAGGCGAGTGTTTTTGGGGATAGTTATGCAATTTTTTTTTCTTTAAATATTTTTTTTATAATTTACTCTTAATTTCTTATATAGACCAGAATATCCCAAATTTTGTTTCTTTTAGTAATTAATAACTTGTTACTACTTTAACGAGTAATGATGAAAATAAAGTTATTATTTTTAGTTAATGGCATTTGCTAGTGTCTGTTGTATCGTGAAAAGTATATTTGCTGCATTTGTGTGGGATGATGCAGCCCTCATACACACAAATATATAACTAATATATCTGGTTTTAATTTACTGAAATATTTGGATTAAAACTTATGACTTCTTTTAATCGTAGACTAACAAGCAGGTTATTAGATATCGAAGCATTAATATATACTTTTAAATTTTGTGATTTTTTTGCATTACTTAGTTTCTTAGTTTATACATAAAGCAAATATGAAGTTTGCTTTGTTTTGTTAACCTTGTGTTCAGATTTTTATCATTCTTTCTTATTTTGCTTATATGTATTGCCATGCCCCAGTGAATCTACCAGTGGCCACTGCCAGTTAAAGAGGTAATTGCCTGTGTGACCAATGCCCCTACCAGGTACTCGTGCCCTGTGAGAGGCAGGGGTTGGTTGTGGTAGTTTGGCCTCTCTTCTCTTCGGAGTTGTTTGGCTTACTCTTCTGATTAACAGCTCCGTATGGTAGAGACGCTGCCAACTATACATCATACACCATCTGAGGGCTCTGTGGGAAACCCCAGGATCGTCAGTAGCCTTCCTTTGGGATTTGATGGAGTTCAGTCAGGCAACTTAGGGAGAGCCACCAGTAACAGCCAAAGAAAGAAATCCTTCTATATAGTTTTCTTCTCATGCTGACTTCGATTCTTTTTGTATACTGTCGTTAGCAGCAATATGTCTTTGTCCAGTATATTCCACAACATAACTCCAGAATATCATAATTTAATTTGCCTCTTTATGAGAACTTGTTATAGGAGTTTCAGGCTTCCTGTTCTCCACTTTATTGCCTTATCGAAAGATAAATCTGCTGTTTTTATCTGTAACGGTCTCATTGTAGTTCTTTCAGGCTTTCTGTTCTCCACCTTCATGCCCTAATGAGAGATAAATGTGCTGTGTTTACCTGTGAAAGTAATGATCATATACTGTATTGACACAAGGGAGGATTATACAAATTGATCAAAATCTGTCATGAACTGGTAAGAATCTTAAAGCTATTACCAAATCTGGCTGTTGGTTCCTATTTGCTGTAAATATTATGAAAGTCCATATCTAGGATGAGAATTTATTTACAAAAATTTGTTTTTGTCGGCAATCTGCAGTAGTCTATTAGTGTGTCAAAGTATATGATCCTTGTCAGGATTGTGCAGTTTGAAACTGCACACAATCTTTTTTTCAACGTTTGTTCTTAATGATTATTAAAGTTGACTCAACCCTTAGAGAAATGAGAAGACTTCTTGCACATTTACAAATGTGCAAGAAAATTAAGTGAATAGCCAAATGGACAGCATTTGAGCTAGCTCTACTAGCTGATCAAAGCTCAGCGATGGTAAATATAGAATAAAGAGAAATAAGAAGACGATGGCATAACAATGAATTTGCAGATTCTTAAGGTATCAGCAATGGAAAATTTAAAGTTTTCCTTGATGTCAAGGGAGGTATCCCCTGATACTGGGGAAGATATCCTCAGTGGTGAAGGAAGGATCCTACACTTGTAATACCTGTGCATTGTAGCAATCCATTCAGGGGAGTTAAGGGTTGGCATTATCTTTCCTGAATTTTCTTTTTCCTTGCTGCAGACAATTGATAAAAGAGATTGGGAAGCGCACTGTAGGAACCCTGTTACCTCACTTTTTCTGTTCAGTTGTAGGGAAAGGAAGAATCTCACAAGTATTCCTAGCTTGTTACAACTGTTAGTGAAAAAAGGATCAAGGAACAAAGGCATGGTAGCTCTGTATTCGCCCCTCCAAAAAATTTTCATTGCCATTAAACCGTTGAAGGAAGTATTGATGAAATTGAAAATACAGATAGCCAACTTGTTTGTACATCTAGAAGGAATGGACAAATTTAGACACAAGGAGAGGATTTATGGATCGGATTTACCAGGTATGTGAACAAGAAGTATGCTGAAACGACTGTGGAGGGATGAGGTTTGTGATGACCTATCTAGGAAAGGCCTCGACATCCATAAGGTTGAGAGGCACATAATGATATGCATTTTACTGTACTTTGACAACCGTTAGCCTCATGAGGGAGCCAAGGTAAACCGGGGAAGTGCCTATTTTTTGCATTTAACGTAGGAAATAGCTATATAATATGCAGTATGCATATCTGTGACTTGTCTATATATGTCGTTCATAGCCATGGAAAAATATATATATATATATATATATATATATATATATATATATATATATATATATATATATATATATATATATATATATATATATATATATATATATATATATATATATATATATATATATATATATATATATATATATATATATATATATATATATATATATATATATATATATATATATATATATATATATATATATATATATATATATATATATATATATATATATATATATATATATATATATATATATATATATATATATATATATATATATATATATATATATATATATATATATATATATATATATATATATATGTATGTATGTATGTATGTATGTATACATGCATGCATGTATGTATGTATGTATGTATGTATACATGCATGCATGTATGTATGTATGTATGTATGTATGTGATTACCTAATTGTGTTTACGGGAAAGAGCCCAAACCTCGTATCTTCCCGTCTCCTCATCGGTTCCATTTTAGACTTAGTGATACTTATCGTACCTGTCCTTAAAACTATGGATTGAGATAGCATTAACTACCTCCTTGCTTAGCGAATTCCAATTATCAACTACTCTTACACTGAAAAAGTATTTCCTTACATCCTGCAAAGAAGTTTTCTTACGAAGCTTCAAACTATGACCTCTAGTTCTAGAGCCAGCCATATCGAAATATCGATCCCTATCCACTCTATCATAACCATGAAGGAATTTAAAGACTGTCACCATATCCCCCCTTACTCTTCTAGCTTCGAGTGATGGCAAGTCTAATTCCCTCAGCCTCTCATCATAACCGAGATTGCGTATTTCTGGCACCAGTTTCGTGGCATGTCTTTGAACTTTTTCAAGCTTAGCTATGTGCTTTTTCAAGTGCGGATTCCAAAAGGGGGCTGCATATTCGAGTTTTGGCCTCACATAGGTTACATAAATATTTCTGAACATTTCCTTGTCCATGTGCCTGAAGGCTACCCTTACATTTGATAAGAATGCATATGCTGCCCTTACTACGCCATTTATATGTATTTCTGGAGACAAATCTGCCAGTATGTTTACTCCTAGATCTCTCTCATTTTCTGTCTCTTGAAGTTGTACTCCAGCCACCGAGTAGTCAAGCTTGGGCCTTCTTGCACTTGTACCCATTCTCATTACCTTACATTTTGAGGTATTGAATTTCATTAGCCACTTTTCTGACCACTCATGCAGATTATTTAGATCCTCCTGAAGTTCTCTACCATTGTTCTCGTTTTTTTACTTTCTTCACAATCTTTGCATCATCTGCAAACATATTCATGAATGAATTTACAGACTCTGGTAGGTCATTTACATATACAAGGAACAAAAGTGGCCCTAAAACTGAACCCTGTGGAACTCCACTACTAACTCTTCTCCATTCAGACACTGAGTGTCTTACTCTAACCCTCTGTTCCCTTCCTTCTAAGTAAGTTTTTTATCCATTCCAAAACATTTCTACCTATTCTAGCCATTGAGTGCAGCTTCCTAATAAGTCTCCCATGTGGAACAGTGTCAAACGCTTTCTGGAAGTCTAGGAATATGCAATCTGCCCAGCCCTCTCTTTCCTGTAAGATTTGGCTTACCTCATCATAAAATTCTAATAAGTTTGTTACTGTTGATCTACCTTCTCTGAAGCCATGTTGCCTCACTGACAAAAAGTTGAAGGATTCCAAGTGAAGAGAGATATGTTTCCTTAGTAGTTTCTCCATAACTTTGCAAACTATGCTGGTCAAGGAAACTGGTCTATAGTTCAGAGCCGTATCCCTCCTTCCCTTTTTGAAGATAGGTATCACATTTGCTTGTTTCCAGCATCTTGGAATCTCCCCCGACTCCAGTGACTCCTTAAATATGATACTTAGTGCCACTGATATTGTGTTTGCGCATTTTTTAAGCACATGAGGGGATATGTCATCAGGACCTGTAGCTTTATGAACATCTAAATCCATCAGCGCTTTGCATACCTCTGTGGCTGTAAGGTTGATGTTCTCTAATACCGGCCCTTGAGCTTCTATCACTGCAATCTGAGGGGGTGGGGTATTTTCTACTGTAAATACTGACTGAAACTCCTTGTTCAATTCTTTGCAGATCTCTTCATCCGTCTCAGTGATGCTTCCATCGGCTCTCTTTAGCCTTAAAACCTGTTCTTTTACCTTCAGTTTTCCTCTGATAAAGCTGTGGAAAAGCTTGGGATTTTCTTTAGCCTTCCTGGTGATGTCCCTCTCATAATCTCTCTCTGCCTCTCTCCTTTTACTTGGGTAGTCATTTCTTGCTCTTTTGTAGGTTTGCCAGGCATTTATGTTTTTTCTCCTCCTATACCTTTTCCAGCATTTGTCTCTCCACTCCTTAGCTCTTTTACACCCATTATCGAACCATTTCTCTCTGGCATGAATTACACCTACTTTGGTGACAGGTATGCAGCAATCTACTATCTTCCCATATTTCTCACAAAAGATGTCATACATTTCTTGTACAGATTTGTTGTAAAATAAGGTTCTCCAGTCAATAACTGCAAAAAGCTCATTCATTTTGATGTAATCTCCTTTCGGATAGTTCCTCCTCATGTCCTCAGTGCCTCTACTCTCAGGAAGAATATCTTCAATGATATACTCCATCAACAACACACAGTGGTCACTCTTTCCAATTGGTGGTTCATACTCAATATTTTCAATATCCAACACATTATCTGTGAACACTAGATCGAGTAGTGATGGCTCATCCCCACCCCTGGCCCTTGTTGGTTCCATTACATGTTGGTGTAGGAAATTCCCTTGTACGCAATCTAGGAATCTTGCCCCGAATGAGTCCTCACCACTGTGTGGGTCAAGATTTATCCAATCTATCTCTTTATGATTAAAGTCTCCCATAATCAAAATCCTACATTTTTTCTCCCGTGCCATGTTAACAACTGAGTTTATGACTTCAATAGTACCTATATGACTTTCCTCATATATTTCAAGCCTATTTTGGTTCCTTGGTGGGTTGTATACAACAGTTATTATAATGCTCTCTGACCCAGTATTTATGCGAGCAACAAGAAATTCCTTGAACTCACTTTCTATAGCCAAGTTTATTTCTTCAACTTGAATCCTCTCACTTATGAGCAGTGCTATCCCTCCACCAGTCCTCTCAGATCTTTCAACCCTTAGTATTCTGAAACCCTTAGGAAAAACTGTGACACTGTTTATGTCCTCACTCAACTTAGTCTCTGTAATTGCTACTATATCTGCCTTACTGTTGTGAATCCTATCTTTTAATTCTACTGCCTTACCAGCTAATCCATCAGCATTTGTTTATAACAATCTTAATCAGGCCCCATCCCCTGATCTTCTGTCATTATCTTCTTTATCTCCCCTTTGTCTGGAAGTATTCTGTAACGAAAATTTTTCTTCTCTTCTTCATTTCTCTCATCATTTAACCTTCTTGCCTCTTGCAACAAGTTTTTGATCTTTCCCATCTCTTCCTGTGTTCTGTCTCGTCTAATGAACACTTCTTTGCATTCTTGAAGGTCTTTTAGACTTTTTTTTCTCAACAATATTTCCCTTCATGTTTCCCCTCTCTCAAAGGTTACTTTTGATGGTCTCGGCTTTCCTTCCCTCGAATATTTACCTAGTTGGTGTATGTTTACAATATCCTCAGGACCACATACTACTCCAAGCTTTCTTATCAGGTCTACAACCTTAGCTTTATTTTCTTCAAGTCTCCCCTGCCATGTTGGCTCCTGGGATTCACTTATGCCTGAGATTACCACTGTCTTCTCCTTATCAAGTGCCTGTCTGATGAGTGGGTTTGCCCTTTCCATCACAACGTCTTTCATTTTTTCGATTACTGTCTCTTTATAGTCAACTGTTTGTATGTTTTCTAGTGCCACCACCTTTACAGCCTCTTTTACTGCCACATTCCCCTTTAGTGCATCAGCAAAGGACGTTTTCATGGCATCATTTTCCATATTCAGCTCCTGGAACTCTTTTCTGACCTGTTCAATGTTTTCCTTAATCTGGACATTCCAAGCAGCAATCTCGTCTCTCTCAGAAGAGAGCAGTGAACTAACATCTAATTCCTTTAGGTTGTCATTCAGCTGTTTGTTTTTATCTTCTTGTTTAGAAATTCTAGATTCTAGTTGACTCATTTCCCCTTCCAGCTTCTTTATTCTTTTTTCTAGTTCCTTTCTCTCCTGCCCTTGTGCTTTATTTGTATGTATGTATGTATGTATGTATGTATGTATGTATGTATGTATGTATGCATGTATGTATGTATGTATGTATGTATGTATGTATGTATGTATGTATGTATGTATGTATGTATGTATGTATGTATGTATGTATGTATGTATGTATGTATGTATGTATATATATATATATATATATATATATATATATATATATATATATATATATATATATATATATATATATATATATATGTATGTATGTATGTATGTATGTATGTATGCATGTATGTGATTACCTAATTGTGATTACCTAATTGTGTTTACGGGAAAGAGCCCAAAGCTCGTATCTTCCCGTCTCCTCATCAGTTCCATTTTATACTTAGTGATACTTATCATACCTGTCCTTAAAACTATGGATTGAGATAGCATTAACTACCTCCTCGCTTAGCCAATTCCAATTATCAACTACTCTTACACTGAAAAAGTATTTCCTTACAACCTGCGAAGAAGTTTTCTTACGAAGCTTCAAACTGTGACCTCTAGTTCTAGAGCCAGCCATATCAAAATTTCGATCCCTATCCACTCTATCATAACCATGAAGGAATTTAAAGACTGTCACCATATCCCCCCTCACTCTTCTAGCTTCGAGTGATGGTAAGTCTAATTCCCTCAGCCTCTCATCATAACTGAGATTGCGTATTTCTGGCACCAGTTTCGTGGCATGTCTTTGAACTTTTTCAAGCTTAGCTATGTGCTTTTTCAAGTGCGGATTCCAAAAGGGGGCTGCATATTCGAGTTGTGGCCTCACATAGGTTACATAAATATTTCTGAACATTTCCTTGTCCATGTGCCTGAAGGCTACCCTTACATTTGATAAGAATGCATATGCTGCCCTTACTATGCCATTTATATGTATTTCTGGAGACAAATCTGCCAGTATGTTTACTCCTAGATCTCTCTCATTTTCTGTCTCTTGAAGTTGTACTCCAGCCACCGAGTAGTCAAGCTTGGGCCTTCTTGCACTTGTACCCATTCTCATTACCTTACATTTTGAAGTATTAAATTTCATTAGCCACTTTTCTGACCACTCATGCAGATTATTTAGATCCTCTTGAGGTTCTCTACTATTGTTCTCGTTTTTTACTTTCTTCACAATCTTTGCATCATCTGCAAACATATTCATGAATGAATTTACAGACTCTGGTAGATCATTTACATATACAAGGAACAAAAGTGGCCCTAAAACTGAACCCTGTGGAACTCCACTACTAACTCTTCTCCATTCAGACACCGAGTGTCTTACTCTAACCCTCTGTTCCCTTCCTTCTAAGTAAGTTTTTATCCATTCCAAAACATTTCCACCTATTCTAGCCATTGAGTGCAGCTTCCTAATAAGTCTCCCATGTGGAACAGTGTCAAACGCTTTCTGGAAGTCTAGGAATATGCAATCTGCCCAGCCCTCTCTTTCCTGTAAGATTTGGCTTACCTCATCATAAAATTCTAATAAGTTTGTTACTGTTGATCTACCTTCTCTGAAGCCATGTTGCCTCACTGACAAAAAGTTGAAGGATTCCAAGTGAAGAGAGATATGTTTCCTTAGTAGTTTCTCCATAACTTTGCAAGCTATGCTGGTCAAGGAAACTGGTCTATAGTTCAGAGCCGTATCCCTCCTTCCTTTTTTGAAGATAGGTATCACATTTGCTTGTTTCCAGCATCTTGGAATCTCCCCCGACTCCAGTGACTCCTTAAATATGATACTTAGTGCCACTGATATTGTGTTTGCGCATTTTTTAAGCACATGAGGGGATATGTCATCGGGACCTGTAGCTTTATGAACATCTAAATCCATCAGCGCTTTGCATACCTCTGTGGCTGTAAGGTTGATGTTCTCTAATACCTGCCCTTGAGCTTCTATCACTGCAATCTGAGGGGGTGGGGTATTTTCTACTGTAAATACTGACTGAAACTCCTTGTTCAATTCTTTGCAGATCTCTTCATCCGTCTCAGTGATGCTTCCATCGGCTCTCTTTAGCCTTAAAACCTGTTCTTTTACCTTCAGTTTTCCTCTGATAAAGCTGTGGAAAAGCTTGGGATTTTCTTTAGCCTTCCTGGTGATGTTCCTCTCATAGTCTCTCTCTGCCTCTCTCCTTTTACTTAGGTAGTCATTTCTTGCTCTTTTGTAGGTTTGCCAGGCATTTATGTTTTTTCTCTTCCAATACCTTTTCCAGCATTTGTCTCTCCACTCCTTAGCTCTTTTACACCCATTATCGAACCATTTCTCTCTGCCATGAATTACACCTACTTTGGTGACAGGTATGCAGCAATCTACTATCTTCCCATATTTCTCACAAAAGATGTCATACATTTCTTGTACAGATTTGTTGTAAAATAAGGTTCTCCAGTCAATAACTGCAAAAAGCTCATTCATTTTGATGTAATCTCCTTTCGGATAGTTCCTCCACATGTCCTCAGTGCCTCTACTCTCAGGAAGAATATCTTCAATGATATACTCCATCAACAACACACAGTGGTCACTCTTTCCAATTGGTGGTTCATACTCAATATTTTCAATATCCAACACATTATCTGTGAACACTAGATCAAGTAGTAATGGCTCATCCCCACCCCTGGCCCTTGTTGGTTCCATTACATGTTGGTGTAGGAAATTCCCTTGTATGCAATCTAGGAATCTTGCCCCGAATGAGTCCTCACCACTGTGTGGGTCAAGATTTATCCAATCTATCTCTTTATGATTAAAGTCTCCCATAATCAAAATCCTACATTTTTTTTGTATGTATGTATGTATGTATGTATGTATGTGATTACCTAATAGTGATTACCTAATTGTGTTTACGGGAAAGAGCCCAAAGCTCGTATCTTCCCGTCTCCTCATCGGTTCCATTTTATACTTAGTGATACTTATCATACCTGTCCTTAAAACTATGGATTGAGATAGCATTAACTACCTCCTCGCTTAGCCAATTCCAATTATCAACTACTCTTACACTGAAAAAGTATTTCCTTACATCCTGCAAAGAAGTTTTCTTACCAAGCTTCAAACTATGACCTCTAGTTCTAGAGCCAGCCATATCAAAATATCGATCCCTATCCACTCTATCATAACCATGAAGGAATTTAAAGACTGTCACCATATCCCCCCTCACTCTTCTAGCTTCGAGTGATGGTAAGTCTAATTCCCTCAGCCTCTCATCATAACTGAGATTGCGTATTTCTGGCACCAGTTTCGTGGCATGTCTTTGAACTTTTTCAAGCTTAGCTATGTGCTTTTTCAAGTGCGGATTCCAAAAGGGGGTTGCATATTCGAGTTTTGGCCTCACATAGGTTACATAAATATTTCTGAACATTTCCTTGTCCATGTGCCTGAAGGCTACCCTTACATTTGATAAGAATTCATATGCTGCCCTTACTATGCCATTTATATGTATTTCTGGAGACAAATCTACCAGTATGTTTACTCCTAGATCTCTCTCATTTTCTGTGTCTTGAAGTTGTACTCCAGCCACCGAGTAGTCAAGCTTGGGCCTTCTTGCACTTGTACCCATTCTCATTACCTTACATTTTGAAGTATTGAATTTCATTAGCCACTTTTCTGACCACTCATGCAGATTATTTAGATCCTCCTGAAGTTCTCTACCATTGTTCTCGTTTTTTACTTTCTTCACAATCTTTGCATCATCTGCAAACATATTCATGAATGAATTTACAGACTCTGGTAGGTCATTTACATATACAAGGAACAAAAGTGGCCCTAAAACTGAACCCTGTGGAACTCCACTACTAACTCTTCTCCATTCAGACACTGAGTGTCTTACTCTAACCCTCTGTTCCCTTCCTTCTAAGTAAGTT
>JAXCGZ010021729.1:0-32339 GCA_037179515.1 Halocaridina rubra | reverse complement strand
GCACCCACCTGTTTCTGCTATATATTCTTCCTAACTGATAAACTCACTTGCTAACCAACATATGTTATCACAGGATTAGACTTTACATTTAACTCAATATATATACAAAATAAAAAAAAAATAGTAAAAGAGAAAGCTAAAGCAAAAAAAAAAAAATGAAGAAAATAAGACAGCTGTACTACTTGGCAACTTAACTCAGTACTGTTGACAGGTGGATATATATATATATTTTTTTGTAATTATTCAAATATTTAGTGTATCAAACTAACTAACAAGTTAATATAAATGGGAAGGATACTGATTTTAACAATATATGGAACCACAGGATCAGGTAAACGGCTTAAGAGCTTTCCCCAGTTTACACAAAAAATTAGGTAATGTGATGTGATTGCATCACCTCTGGCAACTCTTCTAAATTTCCTTCAAGGCAGAACTGGACGGCAGCTTCTCTCTCCCCTCACGAAAAATGTTCTCAATTTTTTTTCCTTTAATATTTTGGACAGTCTCGTCATACAACAAATATAAGTTTTGTACTCACAATACTCTGCAGGATTTCAGATTTAGGGAAATTATGGTAAAGTTTTCCACTAAGCACTTAGTCACTCGAAACACAAGTAAAAATTTAAGAGGAGCAGTTCCGTGTGTCACTGAACGCGCGGTGTATGTATGTGTGTGTGTGTGTGAATTTCTCAGTCGGTTAAGGAACAAGAGCATGGCTTAAATAATTATAAAATACTGAGTATGCTTCTTTATATCGCATTTCAGAACAATTGTTATTATTTTTGTTTGTGGAAATGCATTTACCCCTCACAGTCAGTTACGTCAATTGTAAGAATTATTAGATAAAATTTATTCGAAAAACTTCATCTGTATCCATGTCAATCATCATCACGACCATCCTCATTTAGTTATTTCATAATCATACAATGATTCTCTGCCCAGAATTAAACAACTCGTACTTCACTTTGAGGTCAAAGGTTTTAGACAGCGTGAATTAAGAGTACAGTGACTGTAGCAGTAAGATGTTGTTGTTGTTCCCTAATCTGCCTGGTCTAGCAGGTAACGTAGGGGCTTCTGCACAGAGCTCTCAGGAAGTGCATGTTGTCTTGTTGGCGTTAATGGTCGTAGGCAATGCAGTCTTCTGTAATGTGCATGATTGTATGTAGGAACAAATTTAGGAAGGTAATAGAGCCGGCATTTACAGCTCTGTTTACTCAATTAAAAGATACAGTATATTAAAAATAGTCATGATGGGGTCACCTTATACGTATAATTTGAAGTGGAGTGCACAAGTAAAGATACGACCAGCAAAGGTACGATCTCTCCATGGTCGTTAGAAAGGACATCCAATCTTAATCCCCCTCATAGTTCCAACATGTCTGCGTCCACCCTCTATTCGAATGGGGACTAATTATGACACATAAAAGCGATGCACTAGCAGTTCTTTTCCCCTGGAGCTTCTGTACGTGAGAAGCCTACGTTACTATTGAGATTACCACCACCAGACCCACCCAACATAACTGATTTTCCTTATTATCATCTTTGTCTGCGTCTTAAATAAATCTTCAGTAACAACATATAAATAATGTAAAACATATTCCCTTTCTGGCTAAGTTAGGTTGGCTCATGGCACCAACCGCCCGTTGCAATACTACCGCTGAAGGTTTTCTGAACTTAAATAGGACTGTCCAGGACAGTTCGATGTTAAGTCTTTCTTTAGTTACGGTTCTTTTTCTATGCCTACAGCTACACTGAATATTCTTGGATATTCATCACACATCTTTTATTATCCCTTCACAGCTGACAAGTCATTACACTCTCCATCTCTGTTTCTCTTTATTTTATGTATTCTTCGTGCCCAGGTCTGATGTGGGATGTTTTATTTTATTATTTTTTGGCCCGTCCTGGCGTCACAATCATAAAAAAACAAAAAGTTAAAATTAGGCCTTTTTATTTCTATGAATTCACTGGCGTTGCACGCTTGTAGCATCTTCGTCGTCTTCTTCCTATTCACTGTCTTTCATCTGGCAAGATGGATGAAGATGTTTTTACTTTCTTTTCTTTTCGATATTTTTTTTCTAATATTTTACCTATTCCTTAATTTTCTCTCCATCTTATTTTCTTAGTCACAATCAACGCCACTTAAATATTTCCTTCTAATCTTTTCAATAAATTTTTACAGCCTCCAATTCTTGTTTACTTTAAATCATATATTTCTTGTTACTACACTTGTATATCGTTTTTGCAAATATTCCTCTTTTTTGGTTTGATCACTCGACTCTGGAAGTGACAACCTGTGTTTGAGCCCACCATGGGGAGTTAGGAAGGACATCCAGCTTATATTTCCAAAATTTAGTTAAATTTAATGCCTCCATGACACAGGTTCTGGCTATCTCTTTATCTTCTCCAACTGATAGCCCTATTGTTCCCGAAACTAGCGAAATTTACCCTCTTAATTCTATCAACATATTAGGAATCCATATAGCCTCTAACTTGTCTTGGAGGAATCACATAATCCAAATTTCTAAATTTGCATCCAAAAAATTGGGGGCTCTGTTTCGTTTTCGTCGTTACTTTTTCTCTTTACAGTTACTTAATATCTATAAAGGTCTTATCCGTCCCTGCTTAGAATACTGCTCAAATATATGAGGTACTCCTTCTTATTCTTATATTCTTGATTGGGTTGAATCTAAGGTACTCAGACTCATTAATGATCCTTCTCTTACTTCTAATCTGGATTCTTTTTCTCTTTGCCATAAGGTATCATCCCTTTCTCTTTTCTGCCGCTACTATTTCCATCGCTGCTTTGATTAGTTGGCAAGTTGCATCCCTCCCCCACTGCTGAGGCCATATAGCATCGCCAAGAGGCCTCGTCTCACAGGTACTGTGTGGAGACTTATAGCTTGCGGATTGGTCGGTGCAGCGACTGCTTCTTCCCATTTACCTCTAGACTCTGGAACTCTCTTCCTCCTTCTGTCTTTCCAAATTTTTATGACCTAGCTTCCTTCAAAATGCGGATCTATCGTCATCTCAGGGCCTATTCCTCCATATCTTTAAGCCCTTAGTACTTCAACTATTCTTTCAGTCTGTCCTTTTCCTTTGTATATAATTACCTCATCTCTGCCTTGTCCATAAGCTTTTTCTTTTCTTTCATCTTAATGTTTTCTCGTGCCAGGGCATTTATTGATGATGGCAGTTTTTTTTTTGCCTGTTTCGGTGTCACACTCATATAAAAAAGACACCTTACCAATACTTTTCTCAGTTCTTTACACCTGAAATGGTTAGCCATATAGCACAGAACACAAATTTGTACTCATTTCAAGAGTTCACTAAGAGCATTAAGATAGATGACAATGAAATACAGAAATTTCTTGCAGTGGCACTGTATATGGGCATATGTCCATATACAGTAGTTGATGACTACTGGAATGTACAGCTGCTGTATGACCTAGTTGCTGATATCATGAGTGTTAAGAGGTTCAAATGGCTCAAAAATTACATACATTTCACTGATAACAATAATGTGCATAGCGATGAGGATAAACTTTGGAAAATTAGGCCAATGTTTGAAGTGTTGCAAAAACAGTGCAAGAAGGAAGAAAACAGCATATTCTAGTGTAGATGAAAAAATGGTTCTTTACAAAGGTTCAAGAACAGAAACAAAATGACTGTATATAATAAAAAACAAGCCCAACAAATGGGGTTACAAAATCTTTAGCAGGTCAAGCTCTTGTGGAATAATTCATGATCACCTCTTGTACCAAGGGACAACTACTTTCTGTACTGAAAACCTGGCTGAAAAAGAGAATGGCCTATTGCTTGGAGAAAAAGTTTTGTTAGTGATGACAAGATCTATCAAAGACCCACAGTCAACTGTTGTGTTTTGTAATATCTTTTTCACAAGTTACAAACTAATCAAGGATTGAGATTCATAGGTATCAAAACCCTTGGTACAGTGAGAGAAACAAGATGTGGTGGTGCACGTTTGTTATCAGACAAAGAATTGAAAAAGAAAGGGAGAGGACACTATGATTTCTGTTCATCAGAGAATGTCCTTACGGTTAAATGGCATGACAACAAATGTGTTACACTGCTAAGTAATGCAGTAGGAATTGAACTGTAGGCTCTGTCAAAAGACTTTATTTTGAGGTTAAAAACAAAGTAGACATACCTTGTCCCTCTATTGTCTTGGCCTACAACAAACGTATAGGGGAATTGACCTCTCTGATATGGTAGTTGCTTTGTATAAGACACCACTCAGGTCACACAGATGATATCTTCCAATATTTGACTACATTATAGATGTTGCTGTAACTATTGCTTGGCATTTGTACAAACGCGAGGCCACAATGTTGAATGAAGAGCACATGTCACTGAAGAACTCCCTCTGTGAAATAGCCAGTACCATGGTAAAGGTGAACAAGAAGGTGAGTGTTGGAAGACTCCTGTCTAAAAGCATCACCCAAGACAAAAGTAACCCTAAAAAGGCAACAAGAAAAAAAGCCCTTTCTTCTGACATTCCGTATAACTACATTGATCACTAGCCAAAGCCCATGGGATCAGAAGCTCAGTCAAGGGGGCGGTGTGCTTACTATCCCAAGGGGTTGTCTGGTTTCAAGTTCACAAAGTGTGATGTGTAAGTAAACCTCCAAGATCCTCATTCCTATTTTTTTCCAAATAATGGTGTTATGTATATGATAATTGAGTTTGGAAGTATTAATCCATAATTACTGAGGGTATGAATATTTTTTGTTTTATGTATTTGCATGTATTTCTACTACTTTAATATTAGTGGACATATCTATTCTGTTTCTGTGTAAAATATGTTGATTTGATGATTAACCAGAATGTCAAATTTCGTTACTGTAAATGGAAATCACAACAATATTGTAGAGTCTCATAGTGTGAGAACTATAAGATTTATTGAAAAATGTTCCAAGTCAAAGTTGTTACTGTGTTTTCAAAATAAAAGATTTGTGACGTAGACGCGCGGTTGACTCGCTTTGCTTACCGTATAATATTTAATCAGATGCTTAATAACCCTTTGCATCGGGCTTTAACCGTATTTGGCTTATTCTATCCTAGAACGCAGCCAAAGTAAATAGTTGTGTTTTTTCTTTCCTTAGAATATATATATATATATATATATATATATATATATATATATATATATATATATATATATATTATATATATATATATATATATATATATATATATATATATATATATTAGTCATCGTGGCTCAAGCGGTAGCGTCCGCGACTCTGAGGCGTCAGGTCGAGGGTTCGCGCCCCGTCACGGTTTGAGGTTAGCAAGGGCATGCACTCAGGGCAACGATTACATCTGCCAAAACAAGTCTTTTGCAAGAAGGCAACTGTCTTGGCCCTTAGTAGAAAAAGGAGTCCGTGACGTAAAACCGGAACATATATATATATATATATATATATATATATATATATATATATATATATATATATATATATATATATATATATATATAATTGTAATATTTATCATTAAAAAAATTAGGGTTAGGAAGTTCAAGCTCTGATAGTAGGTTGGCGCTTAGTTTCATTAAGTTTAATGAAAATCTTGATGGATACAATAAGTGTATTATGAATCTGCTATACCGGTGCCATGGTTCGTGTGAGAATGGCAAATATTTTTAACTTTTTAGCAATAAAAATATGAAAAAGACACCACTGACGTTTGTCTGTGAACATGTCTTCTTTAAATCTAGTTGCTTATATTTTGGGCAGAAAACAGACAATTCTTTGAAGTTTAGAAAAAGAGATAATTATAATGTCTCTCGTCCAATGGCACAAAGAGTATTCATATGATTTGGTATAAATATTAAATGTTTGATCTTAATAATATCCACGTGTGGTGAAGGACTCAAATAGCGTGTCAATCGCTACATTCCCTCTACTCCCGCTGTTTCATGGTGTTAACAGAAAGAATGATATAAATCATTTGAATATCATCATTCAGAGATATCAAATTTAATCATTTAGTAGTAGTATTTCATGCACTTAGCAAGGTTATAAAACCACTTCAATAAGTTCTTGGAATATTTTACTTTGGAGTTATAGATAGAATATTCAGTTACTTACTACCTTGGAGTTTTTGTAATAGTTTTTTTTTTATTTCTCTCAACGCGAAGGTGCATCGTATGCAGCTGGTGTTAGAGTATTCAAACAGTACTAGTATTAGATAATATTTGTTGTTCATTGATTTTTATTTTCCGTTAGCTTTTAATGTTCTCTCTCTCTAAAATCCAAGATATACTTTTTCCTTTAATTTTATTCTCTCTCTCTCTCTCTCTCTCTCTCTCTCTCTCTCTCTCTCTCTCTCTCTCTCTCTCTCTCTCTCTCTCTCTCTCCTCTCTCTCTCTCTCTCTCCTCTCTCTCTCTCTCTCTCTCTCTGATAGCTTGAATTTCAGAATATTATGTGCAGCTGTTGTGCATAAAACAAGTAAATTTTCTTCTTGGAAAACTTCTTTTCAAATGTAGATGTCATTCACTTTCGGAGAAAAAATTCTGATATTTGCTCGGATATAACGGTTGGTTAGAGAACATTTATTTATTTGTGTTATTTTTTTATCTATTTATTTATTTATTTAGGTCTTCAGTTATTTATATATTTTTGCATTTAATATTATATATATATATATATATATATATATATATATATATATATATATATATATATATATATATATATATATATATATATATATATATATATATATATGTTGTTGTTGTTGTTGTTCCGGTTTTACGTCACGGACTCCCTTTTCAACCAAGGGCTAGGACGTTTGCCTTCTTGCGAAGGACTTGTTTTGGCATATATATATATATATATATATATATATATATATATATATATATATTATATATATATATATATATATATATATATATATATATATATATATATATGTTTAGTTTTTTAGCGACTCTGACCTGAGCTATAGGTATGCTGGTTTTTATTCATTTTTTTTTTATTCAGCATCAACCTGTAGTTTCCATAAAATCTTTTTATATTTTTCCGCTTATGAGGTATTGTACATGGATTTTTTATGATGACAGGTTTAATGCGAGAATGAATGGAGAGATGCTTGTGTATAGTATTAACTATGAGGGCTGACATGTAGTGGAAAATGGAGGAGTGAATGTAGGGTTGGGTTACAGAGTGAAGAAATCGAGTAAGTATCTAAACAGAAGGAAAATTGTAACAAGAAATATGTATATTAGAAATGACTGAATACAAATGTATGCAAGGAAATTATTGTGCTTGGGAAAGAGAGTATGGAGGGATGTAAGTGGAGTAAGACCGACCAGATGACTAAGAAGCAGATGGGTAAATGGGAATGGATAGATCTTTGGATGCACATGGTATGGCAGTGGAACAGGAAAGAGAGAGTGCTATGATAGGAAAGGGTGGAAAGAGCCTGTGATTGGATGACGCAATCCAGGGTGTTTTCAACACCTAATCAGTGTCGCAGACCGGGGCACGTAGGTGTGGAATAGGGTCACTGCAATATGAAACCATGGAGATAAATAAGCTACGGTTGTCGGGTACTAATGCAGTTGAACTGTAACCTTCTTACACCGTTCTTGACAGTGTGGCAGTAGAAGAAGTCGCATTCTCTCTCTCTCTCTCTCTCTCTCTCTCTCTCCTCTCTCTCTCTCTCCTCTCCTCTCCTCTCTCTCTCTTCTCTCTCTCTCTCTCTCTCCTCTCTGCTTTTGTAAATTATGACTTATTTGCTACGCTCTGCCTCTCGTGGGGTAGATCTTACGAACTTAGTAAGCTCAGTGAATACATTGCTATCTCGGCTTTGATTTCGTCCCCAAGTCGATAAAATATTAGGGATTGGGGGTAGAATACTTGAATGGGTATGTGCTCTGACTTTGCCTTTGCAGAGAGGATAACGGTCTGTGTGTGTGTGTGTGTGTGTGTATATATATATATTATATATATATATATATATATATATATATATATATTATATATATATATATATATATATATATATTATAAAGATAGATAGATAGATATATGCTAAAAAAATTAACTTTAATAATAGTAAGCATATAGATAATAAGTTTATATTCCCTTGTTTTGTATTTTGTTCAAACAGCTGCAGTTTTCATCACTTTTGATTTTCATTCCCAAAATTACTACATCTCCAGTTATAATATAAAATCCATCCAACAAACACGGAAAAAACAAAGAAAAATCATTCATTTTTTAATTTTCTGTGCTACATATTATTCAAATATTCTGCTAAAGAAACTTGTCCCGTTGTCAAGTCATGATGGTAAAATACATCTAGCTTATATGCAATAACATTCATTCATTTCAACATGTATGTTGAAATGAATGAATGTTGTTGCATATAAGCTTAACCCAGACACTGGGTTCAGCAGGCCAGCTTAGCTCAGGGCCGGTCCCAAGCCCGGATAAATGGGGAGGGTTTCCAGGATAGTCCTAACAAGACACTGGGAGAAAACCTCTTTGCTCAAGCGACGCATAGCTGACCATTCATACATGGTCAGCCGACTGACAGATAGAGAACTATCTACTCAGGTGTATGGTAAGTGAGAAAAAAATGTTTGTTAACGTTAAATCTCCTACATATTTACTGACTTTTCAGTAACCTGAGCTAGCATGCTGTTTACGGCTTTGCTTCCGCTACGAACCGTAATAATGTTTAAAACCCATATTTTTCATCCCTCGAGCAGTCATGTTCTCTCTCTCTCTCTCTCTCTCTCTCTCTCTCTCTCTCTCTCTCTCTCTCTCTCTCTCTCCTCTCTCTCTCTCTCTCTCTCTCTGCTTTTGTATTTTATGATTTCTTTGCTGCACTGTCTCTCGTGTGGTAGACCCTGCCATTTCAGAAAGTTCAGTGAATAAATAGCTACCTAGGCTTTGGTTACTATGTATTCAATAGTATCTGCAGTTTCTCATGTGGTGGACACTGTCAGGTCGGCGGGCTCGTGTAGATATACAGCTATCTCAGTTTGGTCATAAATGAATTCGATGTTTTTCTGTCCCTCGCGTGGTAGAGCCATCAAACTTAACAAGCTGTCACTGAGTACTAGTATACTGTTATTTCGGCTTTGGTGTTTTAGATATTCGATACTACTTTCGGTAACTAATGTGTTAGCCCTTGTCCAATCAACAGGTTTAGTGAGTACATCGTGAAATGTTCGACTAGATGTGGAACAGTACCTTAAGGAATTCGGCAAAACGGACAATAAGGCCTGTTTCGGAGCTCTCGTGATAAAAAAAAGATGAAATCACATGCATTGTATCACAATGTTGTTGTTCTTTCCCGCTTTATGTATCACTACACTCCCCACCCCATTCGCATGGGCTGGATGCCATTCTGAACGTTCCGCGGTAGGCTCGAACACGGGTTTGTTCTTGCCGCCGAGTCGAGTGCTCTATGTATTGATATAAAAATACATTTTTAATTTGTGAAATTACAGTTTTGGAATCTCTCTCTCTCTCTCTCTCTCTCTCTCTCTCTCTCTCTCTCTCTCTCTCTCTCTCTCTCTCTCTCTCTCTCTCTCTCTCTCTCTCTCTCTCTCTCTCTCTCTTTCCAGTTAGTGTTAATTACTTTCGTCAAATGATCCTCTCTATACTAGATCTATGTACATGATGCAGTATAGTGTAGTTTAATAACCTTATGTATATGAGGTTGTCTGTGTATCATATTAAAGGCGTACAAGTTCGTGTAATTTTGCACCATTATGCAATAAGAGTATGTCATTCTTTTGTCTTGGCTAGCGAGCAGGTGTGGGTATTGAGGCCTCATTCCTTTCGATTGTAGTTTATGGCCCCCAAAAATTCTCCTTTGATATGATATTTTATGATGGTCTCATACGTCTCCCACTTTGTTAGTGTAATATCTTGAACTATTTATACATGGTGCATAATTAATGTGTATTCACCCCAATTACTTTATTTTATAGTTTATATTGAAGATCCTAATTGTGTTTCTCCTTTGAAGTAAACAAAGCTCGGACTGAAGTGTTACAATTTGGCAATCCATTGAACTCATTTGATGTTACAAATATTCCACATTTAGCAGCTATTGTGGTGGACATTATGATTTCGGCAAGTATGTATTTATTTTTTCTTGTTTATTACAATACACTTATACACCTTAAATATGCGGTGTGTTTGTATCTGCCTAAGTGTATATAAGGGATAGAGCCTAATGCTCGTAACTCTTCGTGTCACATGCTCTTTTAGTTTTCTAATTCACTAACACTTACCATTCTCTCTCTATAAATATGAACGCGTTTACCGTATGCAGTTTCTACCCATTGCGAATTCCAATAAATAACTTTTCTTACGAAACTTCAAACTTTTGACCTATAATTTTTTTAATAAGCCCGCGCCGCGTGTGTGCCTGTATACGGGTGCGACCTCGTGTGTGTGCGTATATAGAAGGACTTTTCTCCAATGTATTACAAATTTTATACTACGAAATATTGACGAAGTTTATATAGATTTTTCTCCTTCACTGAGTTACAGTTTTGCATATATACATGCATAACTCTATCTTGGTCTATGTTTTTGTCTGAGAGCTTTTTTGTCATTTACAGTGTTCATTATAGTTTAGCTAAATAATTCAGATTGCTTTTAATGAAGTAAATCTTTGGAATAGAATGTTCCTTTCATGTAATAAAGAAAATAAAACTTAGTTCGAAACGGTAGGTGTGTTTGTGCAGGGATTGTATGTCTATTGCTTTTTGCTTCTTCATTTAAATGAAATATCATACCTTTAGAATGACATAATGTGTGGTGGTAAAAATTAAGGCATCATTCTTCATATTTTCATTTATTTTCCGTCTCAGCTATCTTATATGCCGATGAATATATTTTCAAATTACATTTTTTTAATTTTTATACTTTTTCCTTGTACACTCTAAATAAACAATGTTATATCTAACACTGTATGGTGTTAAACTGCTATTATAATTCTCAGATTTCTCACCTGATAAACTTCCATAGATTTCCATTTCAAGTTAAATGCTTTTAAATAAACTTGAAATAGGTGCCCATGGACTCAGAATTTTTCGATCTAACAGATTATTTGTTTCATCGAATTAAGAAAAAAAAATATGATCAGAAACCAACAAAGTGAGGCGTGGTGATTATAGGTGAGGAGCCTTACTCTTAGTGCTTGAATTTCTATAGGTTTGAGACTTTGGTCTCTTACATAGAGTCAACTGAGCTTAGCATCAAATGAGCTGACTGGGATCGGTGTATAATTAGTCACTGAATGTACAAGCTGGTGAACTGTCTAGTGTCAGAGGTCACAGCTGCATTTAGATGGAATTGTGAGAAACCGCGATGAATATTCTAAGAGCAACGTGAACTCTTCTCTGTGCAGCCAAACCTTTAGCTTGTGATAAATGCACAGCCTTTAGCAGTTTAAATTTTCTAGGGTTTCTAATTGGCTGAAGGTATTTGAAGCACACTGATTAGCCTGTTTTCAGCAACCGCGCTCTGAACCCTCTGAATTCGAAAAACATTTCATGGTAATACTTGGAATTCTGGGATATATGGCATTTTTTCTTTGTTGAGTCTGTAAGTTTTGGGGTATGTAGTTGTTTGTGCTTGAGATCTTGTCTCTCAGGTCAATTACTGAGTTTATCTGGTAGTTAACTGAATACAATTTGCAGGTCTTTGAACATCTGAAACATTTTGGTGTTATACGTAATATAAAAAAAGAAAAAAACGTGATGAGAGAGAGAGAGAGAGAGAGAGAGAGAGAGAGAGAGAGAGAGAGAGAGAGAGAGAGAGAGAGAGAGAGAGAGAGATCGGATGACAGAATCAGAGATATAGTGGATGAAAATGGTATTGAAAGAGATGTATTGTGTCTGGATGTGCAAAATTCTGCATCCTGGGACATTATATTCAGACAATGTTTCAGGAGAATAAGGAATAATGAGAATAATGTAGTACTAACTAGTATTTACGTAGGTATATGCGGAATATGTCTTAGAGGAAAAAACAAAAGCAATTATTTTAAACACGAAGAAAAGGATGGTCTTGTGAAAAAGGCAATAATTAGTAATATGGTGATATTGACGAGGTCTTATATCAAAAAGGACTCTCTTGCTATCCGTTTATATATATATATATATATATATATATATATATATATATATATATATATATATATATATATATATATATATATATATATATATATATATATATATATATATATATATATATATATATATATATATATATATATATATATATATATATATATATATATATATATATATATATATATATATATATATATATATATATATATATATATATATATATATATATATATATATATATATATATATATATATATATATATATATATATATATATATATATATATATATATATATATATATATATATATATATATATATATATATATAAATGTGTCTGGTCCTTAGCCAAAAACCTCTCCAAAAACTTTTGTAACTCAAGCTTTCCACCTCTCATTCGTTCTGATGGTTCTATAGCTTGCTCTCCTATTGACAAAGTCACTCTCTTTGGCTCCCATTTTCTGCCAACTCTTCCGTAAATGATTCCAGCACACCTGTCTCTCAATCTTTACCCCTCTCTAACCCTATGCCCTCCCTAATCCTTTCTTCACGCAAAGTTCATAAAGTTCTTTGCCCGCTAATGATGAGCAAGAAATCTGGTACCGATAGTATCCCTGCAAGGTCCCTTAAAGAGTTTGCAGATGAACTGGCTCCAGTGCTTAGTCGTCTTTTTCGCCTCATTCTGACAACCAGTATCTATCTATCCATCATCTTGGAAGGATGCCCTAGTTCAACCTGTTCCTAGGAAGGGTGACCAATCTATTCCTTCAATCTACCGGCCTATTACCCTAACCTCTTCTATCGCTAAAGTATTCAAAACTTTGCTAAATGCTCACGTCTTGAAATGCCTTGAATCTAACTCACTTATATCCGATGACCAGTGCAGCTTCCGCAAGGTAAGATCTATTGGTGACCTCCTATCCTATCTTACTCATGTATGGTCATCTTCTCTGAGGAACTTTGGGGAATCCTTTGTCATCGCCTGTGATATCTCTAAGGCTTTTAACAGTCTGGCACAAGGCTCTCTTGGCCAAATTCCCTGCACATGGCTATACCCATTCTCTCTGTTATCTGATCCAGTTTTCTATCTGACCATTTTATATCTGTAGTTGTTGATGGTGCACCATTTAGCCCATTCCCTGTTACCAGAGGTGTTCCACGGGGCTACGTTCTTTCTCCTACTCTGTTCCTTCTCTTTATCAATGATCTTCTACAATCCCCATCTTCTTCTCTTCTTCACGCCTTTGCTGACGATTCTACCCCTCATTTTTCCTGTGCCTTTTCTTCACAGCCTTCATCTGCTACTCGTAATCAGTCTCGTATCACTCTTTCTTCTACTCTCAACTCTGATTTGCAGAGGGTATCTGTTGGGGCACCCAAAATTTAGTTAAATTTAATGCCTCCAAGACACAGTTTCTGGCTATCTCTTTATCTTCTGCTCCTCCTGATAACCCTATTGTCTTCGAAAATAATGAATTTTACCCTCTTAGTGCTATCAACATATTAGGAATCCATATAGCCTCTAACTTGTCTTGGAGGAATCACATTATCCAGATTTCAAAATCTGCCTCCAGAAAACTGGGGGTTTTGTTTCGTTCTCGTTATTACTTTACCTATTTACAGTTACTTAAAATCTATAAAAGTCTTATCCATCCCTGCTTAGAATACTGTTCACATATCTGGAGTGCTTCTTCTCATTCTTATCTCCTTAATTGGGTTGAATCTAAGTAGTCAGACTCATTAATGATCCTTCTTTTACTTCTAATCTGGATTCTCTCTGTCTTCACCGCAAGGTTGCAACCCACCCCCAGTACCGAGATCACATAACACTCGCCAAGCAACCTCGTCTCACAGGTATTGTGTGGAGATTTATAGCTCACGGATTGGTCAGTGCAGTGACTGCTTTTTCCCATCTACCTCCAGACTCTGGAACTCTCTTCCTCCTTCTGTCTTTCCAAATTTTTATGACTTATCTTCCTTCAAAAAGGGATCTATCGTCATCTCAAGGCATAATGCTCAATATCTCTAGGTCCTCAGTACTTCGACTATTTTTTTCAATCTGTCCTTTTCATTTGTATATCATTACCTCATCTCCGTCTTGTCCATAAGGCTCTTCTTTTCCTTCGTCTTTATGTTTTCTTGCCCCTTAGCCTTTATTGATGAGGGCAATTTTTTTCCTGTCCTGGTGGCACACTCATAAAAAAAAAAGATGTGGTCAGATTAAGGCCAAAATGGAGACCACTAATGAGATGGATGGATGTACAGAAAAGAACTTTGAATGTTCATGGCATGTCAGTGGAGCAGGGAAGAGAGATTGCAAGATACAGGAATGACTGAAGGAAGATTGTGTATTAGTGACGTGGGATAAAGGGATTGCTTCCACCTTCTAGCACATCTTATTATGTTGGGCGAGTATGAGTGGGTACGTCATGCGATGAATCAATGGGGTTAAGCTACTGCAGCTGTAGGGCCCCACGTCAGAAGATCCTTACTCATCTACCTTCGGGTGACCCAAGCAGGATGGGGGGAAGTTGTGGAAACCTTTTTTCCCAGAGTGAAGAGGAGTGATTGAGGTGGGTGTTGGCTTGTGATCAATATGTATTGTTTGGCTCATTCACCCCCTTACAAGGGGGAATAGGGCCATTTGGTATACTTTTTTAATTATTGTGAAACTGGTAAGGGCCACAAATAAAAATCTGTCCTCATCGGGCTTGGGCACAAAAAAACATAAGGTAAAGAGAAACAGAGATGAGGAGTGTTGTGACGTGTCAGATGTGAAATGATAATAAGAGATGAGTAACGAATACCCAAGAATATTCGGTGTTGATCTAGGCATAAAAATAGAATCGTAACTGAAGGAAGACTTAATATCGATCTGTCCTGGACAGTTCTATTCAAGTTTGAAAGACCCCTCAGCTGTAGTATTACAACAGGCGATTGGTGTCATTGGTCAACCTCCTAATGGCATATATATATATATATATATATATATATATATATATATATATATATATATATATATATATATATATATATATATATATATATATATATATATATATATATATATATATATATATATATATATATATATATATATATATATATATATATATATATATATATATAATGAGTGTGACACCTGGACAGGCAAAACTGCCCTCATCAATAAAGTCCAGGGCACGAGAAAATACCATGACGAAGGAAAAGAAAAAAACTTAAGGACAAGGCAGAAACGAGGTTATTTCACACAAAGGAAAACGACAGACAGAAAAAACAGTCAAAGTACAGAGGACCCAGAGATATAGAGGACTAGGCCCTGCGATGACGACAGATCTGCTTTTTAAAGGATGACAAGTCATAAAAATTAAGAAAAACAGAAGGAGAAAGAGAGTTCCATAGTCTTGAGGAAGTTGGGAAGAAGCAGTCGCTGCAGCGACCAATCCGCGAGCTGCAAAGCTCCACACAGTACCTGTGAAATGTGGCCGCTCGGCGAGTGTTACGCAGCCTTGGTAATGGGGGAGGGATGCAACTCGACAGCTCATCAGAGCAGCGATGGAAGTAGTAGTGATAGAAAAGAGAAAGGAAAGATACCTTACAGCAATGAGAGAGAGAATCCGAATTAGAAGTAAAAGAAGGATCATTAATGAGTCTGACTGCCTTAGATTCAACCCTATCAAGGAGATAAGTATAAGAAGAAGAACCCCAGATGTGTGAGCAGTATTCTAAGCAGGGACAGAGAAGACCTTTATAAATATTAAGTAACTGTAAAGAGGAAGAGTAATGACGTAAACGAAACCAAAACCCAAATTTCTGGGATGAAGATGTAGAAATATGGATAATGTGATTCCTCCAAGATAAATTAGAGGCTATATGGATTCCTAATATGTTGATAGAATTAAGAGGGTAAATTTCATTAGTTTCAAAGACAATAGGGTTATCAGGAGGAGAAGAAGATAAAGAGATAGCCAGATACTGTGTCTTGGAGGGATTGAATTTAACTAAATTTTGAGTGCCCCACTCAGATACCCTCTGCAAATCGGAGTTGAAAGTAGAAGAAAGAGTGATATGAGACTGATTACGAGGTAGCAGATGAAGGTTGAGAAGAAAAGGCAGAGGAAAAGTGAAGGGTAGAATCATCAGCAAAGGCATGGAGAAGAGAGGAAGATGGGGATTGTAGAAGATCATTGATGAAGAGAAGGAACAGAGTAGGTGAAGGAACAGAGCCCTGTAGAGCACCACTGGTAACAGAGAAAGGGCTAGATTTCGCACCATCAACAACTACAGATATAAAACAGTCGGAGAGAAGACTGGAAATCAGAAAACAGAAAAAAGGGGTAAAGCCATGTGCAGGTTGTTTAGCCAAAAAGCCTTAGAGATATCAAGGGCGACGACAAAGGATTCCCATAGTTCCTCAGAGAAGATGAACATACATGAGTAAGATAGGACAGGAGATCTCCAGTGAACCTTCCCTTGTGGAAGCCATACTGGTGATCGGATATAAGTGAGTTAGATTCAAGGTGTTTCAAGAAGTGAGCATTGAACAAATTTCAAAAACTTTAGCAATAGAGGAGGTTCGGGCAATAGCATGGTAGTTTGAGGGAATAGAGCGTTCACCCTTCTTAGGAACAGGTTGAACTAGAGCATGCTTCCAAGATGAAGGATAGATACTGGTTGACAAAGTGAGGTGAAAAAGACGACAGAGCACGGGAGCCAGTTCATCTGCAAACTCCTTAAGGAAACTTGAAGGGATACCATCGGGACAAGATTTCTTGTTCGTTTTTAGCGAGCAAAGAACCTTATGAACTTTGCATGAAGAAAGGATAAGGGAGAGCATATTGTTAGAGAGGGGTAAAGATTGAGGAACAGGTGTGCTGGAATCGTTTATAAAAGAGTTGGCAGAAAAATGAGAGCCAAAGAGAGTAGCTTTGTCAGTGGGAGAGGAAGCTATAGAACCATCAGAACGAATGAGATGGGGAAAGCTTAATTTACAGAAGTTTTTGGAGAGTTTTTGGCTATGGACCAGATGCATTTGTCAGTGGGAGAGGAGTTAAGGTCATCAACTTTCCTTTTTATAAAGGAAGCCTTAGACCTTCGAATCTGAGCAGTACATCAATTCCTAGCTACAATAAAAGCAGAGCGAGTTAAATCAGAAGGAGATGCTTGTTAAGATCGGTGTGCCTGATACCTAGCCTGGATAGCCATGGGGTAGGCATGGTCAAACCATGGTTTAGGGGGAGAGGAAGTTTTTTTAGAAGAGGGGATGTACGCCTCCATTCCCGCAGTCATGATCTCAGCAACTTTTAGAGCTATCTGATCAGGGTTGCGGGACCAAAAGCAGTTATCATCCCAAGGTAAGTCAAAAAGGAAGTTACGCAAATTATCATGTTGGATACGCTCAAATTGCCAAAGGTGGCACTGAGTGAGAGGGATTGGTGGAGGGGGAGCGAAAATGGAAGAGACTGATATCATAGATTGGTCAGATTTACTAAGAGGGGAAAGATTAGAATAAGAGTAGCTTGAAGGATTAGAAGTAAGAAATAAGTCAAGAGTGTCTGATGCATGTTCGTGACGATCTGGAACACGAGTAGGATGTTTGATAATTTGCTCCAGATCATGAGTAATAGAGAGAGCAAGGGCCTCACTTCCTCTCACATCAGTGCGAGAAGAATGAAGCCACTCACTGTGGTCTACAATGATGTGTCCAAAATAGAGAATTTCGGCATGTATGTGAGAAGATAGCAAGGACTCATGGCACGAGGACAGATATTTAAAGAAAGACACAAACTCGATGCAGTTTGGAGAACAGTAGCAGAAGCAAATGAAAATAGTGGTAGTTGAGAGATAGACTTTTAGCCAGTGAACATTATAGTCGGGGAGTCAAGGTCCATGAGCCTCGCAATAGGACTGTTAATGTAGCAGTAGCCACAGACCCCACCATTGGAATGAAAACGAGTATACAGATTATAGTGAGAGATTTGAAATGGGTCAGTGGAAGCATGTATAGACATCTGGGTTTCAGATAGGACGAAAGATTAGAGTTCAGCCCACGAATGTTAGAATAGTGAAGAGTGAAATGAGCAGATCTATTGGGAGGTGCAAGGTTAAGGGCAGAATTATTACTACCATCAGGCGTGTCTGCCTTCAAGCCAATAGTGGAGTCAACATGATCCCTGGAGATTCTTCGCACCTCTCTATGCCAGGTACTGGAGGCCATTAGCTGTGGACCTTCCATAAATAATAACAAATATGAGGAATAAAGAGAGAAAAAGAGACAGATGTGGGGAGTGTTGTGACTTGTCAAATGTAATGGAATAGCAAGAGATGTGTAATGAATACGCCAGAATATTCAGTGTAGATGTAAGCATGAGGAAAGAACCGTCCTGAAGGAAGACTCAATCCAGAACTGTCTGGATCAGTCATAGTTGTATCCTAATACCTTCAGTCGTAGCCTTTCAGCGGGCGGCTGGTGCCATGGTCAACCTACTAAACATATATATATATATATATATATATATATATATATATATATATATATATATATATATATATATATATATATATATATATATATATATATATATATGTGTGTGTGTGTGTGTGTGTGTGTGTGTGTGTGTGTGTGTGTGTGTGTGTGTGTGTGTGTGTGTGTTTGTGTGTGTGTGTCTATGTGTGTGTGTGTGAGGAACTATGGGGAATCCTTTGCCGCCGTCCGTGATATCTCTAAGGCTTTTGACAGTTTGGCACAAGACTCTGTTGGCCAAACTCCCTGCCTATGGCTTTACTCAATCTCTCTGTTATCTGATTTCCAGTTTTTTTTCTGACTGTTTTATATTTGTGGTTTTTGACAGTGCTATATCTAGCTCATTCCCTGTTACCAGTGGTGTTCCACAGGGCTCTGCTCTTTCACCTACTCTGTTTCTTTTCTTAATCAATGATTTTTTTTAGTCCCCATATTCATCTCTTCTTCACACCTTTGCCGAAGATTCAACCTTTCAGTTTTCCTCTGCCTTTTCTTCACAACCTTCATCTGCTACTCGTAATTAGTCTCGTATCACTTTTTCTTCTACTCTCAGGTCCGATTTTCAGAGGGAATCTGATTGTTGCACCCAAAATTTAGTTAAATTCAGTGCCTTCAAGATACAGTTTCTGGTTATCTCTTTATTTTCTTCTCCTGATAGCTCTATTATCTTCGAAACTAACGAAATTTGCCCTCTTAATTCTATCAACATACTAGGAACCCATATAGCCTCTATTTTGTCTTGGAAGAATCACATAAATAAAATTTCTAAATTTTATCCAAAAACCTGGGGTTCTGTTTCGTTTTCACCATTACTTTAACCCTTTATAGTTACTTAATACCTATAATGGTCTTATCTGTCCCTGATTAGAATTTTGCTCGCACATCTGGGATGCTTCTTCTTATACTTATATCCTTGATAGGGTTAAATCTAAGGCAGTCAAACTCATTAATGACCCTTCTCTGACTTCTGATCTGGATTCTCTTTCTCTTCGCTGAAAGGTATCACTCCTTTCTCTTTATTATCACTACTAATACCCACTGCTGGGGCTGTATAACACTCACCAAGCAGCCTCGTCTCACAGGAAATGTGTGGAGATTTATAGCTCGCAGATTGGTCAGTGCAGCGACTGCTTCTTCCCATCTACCCCCAGACTCTTGAGCTCTTTTCCTCCTTCTGTCTTTCCTAAGTCTCATAATCTAACGTCCTTCAAGAAACGGATCTATCGTCATCTCAGGACCTAATCCTGCCATATCTCTAGGACCTCAGTACTTTGACTATTCTTTCAGACTGTCCTTTCCCTTTGTATATCATTACGTCATCTCTGCCTTGTCCATAATCTCTTTCTTTTCCCTCGTCTTAATGTTTTCTTCGTGCCCAGGACTTTATTAATGAAGGCAGTGTTTTGCTGTCCCAATGTAACATTCATAAAAAGAAAAGAAAAAAAAAATTAAATTAAAAAAAAAAAAAAAAAAAAAAATATATATATATATATATATATATATATATATATATATATATATATATATATATATATATATATATATATATATATATATATATATATATATATATATATATATATATATATATATATATATATATATATATATATATATATATATATATATAAATATATATATATATATATATATATATATATATATATATATATATATATATATATATATATATATATATATATATATATATATATATATATATATATATATATATATATATACATATATATGTCTAACTTGGCTGTCTCCCCCAATTGGGGGGTAGCCGACATCAAAAAAAGAAATAATAAGGGAATTACTTTGCTCTATGGGCAATGACGAGGAAGCTAGCGACCGTTCAGATGGCTCTGCTGGAGTGCCACAGCCCATCCTCCCGGCTCTTCCACAACCTGTGTTGCTTCATAAATGTCAACTCCTCTACTGCCCCTACCATACAGCTACCTCTGTAAGATGCAGCCCCGTGGTAACAGCAGATGCCCATCAGAGCTGCGTCACAATCGCTCGCCACTCATTTCTATTCCTAGCATGCCCACTTCCTTCCCTCTCATCCATCCTCCTATCATTCAGGGCTCTTCTTACTCCATCCATGCAGCCAAACATAGGCCTCCCTCTAGCATTTCTCCCATCAACTCTCGCATTCATCACATTTTCCAGAAGTCTTTCGTCATCCATCCTTTCCACATGGCCAAACCATCTCAGAACATTCATATCTTCTCTGGCTGCAAATTCTCTCCTCACACCCGTTCTTGCTCAGACCAATTAATTCCAAACCATTTCCAACCGAGATACACCAATCATACTTCTCAGGCATTTCATCTCAAACACATTCACTTAATTTCTTACCCCATAACTCTGATCCATACATCACAGCTGGCACGACCACTTTCTCATTCAAAACTTTCCTAACATTCATTTCCAACCCTCTATTCTTCATCACTCCTTTCAGCACACCCAACAATTTACATCCTTCATATATATATATATATATATATATATATATATATATATATATATATATATATATATATATATATATATATATATATATATATATATATATATATATATATATATATATATATATATATATATATATATATATATATATATATATATATATATATATATATATATATATATATATATATATATATATATATATATATATATATATATATATATATATATATATATATATATATATATATATATATATATATATATATATATATATATATATATATATATATATATATATATATATATATATATATATATATATATATATATATATATATATATATATGTGTGTGTGTGTGTGTGTGTGGCCTGTGGGGCGAGCACAACATCAAAGAATAGCCTCAACGTATTCCCTGCGTGTCGTAAAAGGCGACTAAAATTGGACGGGGAGGGGGGACTAGGAATCCCCCCCCCTTGTATCAACCTACTGCGAGACGTCAAAGAAGAAGGGGAGTAGAGGGGAGAATAACTTCTCCCCAAACTCTAGTTTTGGGGTGTCTAAATGTGCGTGGTTGTAGTATGATAGAGAGCAAAAGATGTGAGATTGGATATATGTTTGGTAGGAGGAGGATGGATGTATTGGCATTGTGTGAGACGAAGATGAAAGGAAAAGGAGAAGTGGCAATTGGTGATGTGATGGGTAGGGTGTCTGGGGTTGAAAGGGGGAGAGCGAGAGAAGGTGTGGCATTATTGCTGAGTGAATGGATGGTAAATAAGGTAGTGAAATGGAAAGAAGTGTCATCTAGGCTGATGTGGGTAAGGGCTAGGATAGGAAGGGAATGTTGGGCTTTTGTTAGTGCGTATGGGCCAGGATGTGAGAGAAGTGAGGAAGAGCGGGATGAATTCTGGAATGAGTTAACTAAATGTGTGGATGGTCTGAGTAGAAGGAACTATGTAGTTGTGTTGGGTGACTTGAATGCCAGAGTGGGTGATGGAGAGATAGGTGTTGTAGGAAAGTATGGGGTACCAGGTGGGAATGAGAGTGGCGAGAGACTGTTAGATATGTGTGTGGAGAAAGAGTTGGTGATAAGTAATAGTTTATTTAAGAAGAAGTTAATAAATAAGTATACATGGATGAGAGTGGCAAATGGAAGAGTGAAAGAAAAAGCATTGATGGATTATGTGTTGGTAGCAAAGAGCATGGTTGGTAGAGTGAAAGATGTACATGCATTCAGGGGTGTGGCTACTGGGATGTCTGATCATTTTTTGGTTGAAGCAAAAGTGGTAGTAGCAAAAGAGTGGGGAAATAGTGTGGGGGGATGTAGAAGGGAAATCGTGAAGGTGGAAGAGTTGAAAAAGCCAGAAAAGAGACAGGAATATCATATAATAATAAACCTTTATTTCCATTTCAATACAATGGGTATTCGTCAGCCAGGGCAAGCCCTAACCCCCCACTGTGGTGTCCAAACACAGCAGTTCCTGCCAGTAAACAGCTTAAACTCACGGTCTTGGACGGGAACCGATCTTTCGACCTCGTGAATGCGAAGCCAGCGCGTTACCACTGTACTAGCCAGCAGGACAGGTTGAGAGTGGCATATGACAGGGTGAAAGAAAGAGAAGTTGGGGAGTTAGGGGAGGAATGGGGGTTGATGAAAGAATGTTTTGTGGGACATGCAAGTGATGTGTGTGGAAAGAGGTTTGTTGGAGGTGGCATGAGGAGGGGCAGCGAGTGGTGGAATGAAGGGGTGAAAATGAAGGTGGAAGAGAAAAAGAGGGCTTTTGAGGAATGGCTGCAGTGTAAAAGTAGGGAGAAGTATGAAAGATTAGGGAAAAAATGTGGAAACCAAGCGGAAGGAAGAAGAAGAGAAGAGGTTGGCAAATGTTAGGTGGGGACAGGATTTTAGTAGGTCATATGAGGAGAATAAAAAGAAGTTTTGGAAAGAAATGAAGAGAGTAAGGAAGGGTGGATCGAGGATGGAAGAGACAGTGAAAGATGTGAATGGACAGATGTTAAGAGGGAACTATGCAAGGAAAAGATGGGCAGAATATTTTGAGTGCTTGCTGAATGTTGAGGAAGATAGAGAGGCAGCTATAGTGGCAGTGGGAGGGGTTCAAGGGCCAGTAATGGGAGATGAAAATGAGAGAGAGATTACAAGAGAGGAGGTGAAAAGGGCATTGTATGAAGCAAAAGCAGGTAAAGCACATGGAATGGATGGTGTGAGAGCGGAGATGTTGAAAGAAGGGGGTGTGACTGCATTGAAATGGTTAGTGAGAGTTTTTAATATATGCTTTATGTTGTCATTGGTGCCAGTGGAATGGGTGATTGCCTGTATAGTGCCCCTATACAAAGGTAAGGGAGATATGTATGAATGCAGTAATTTTAGGGGTATAAGTTTGTTGAGTTTGGTAGGAAAAGTGATGGTAGGATACTGGTTAATAGGATTAGGGATAAGACACAATTTGTGATCGCGGAAGTGCAGAGTGGTTTTAGGAAAGGTAGAGGTTGTATAGATCAGATTTTTATAGTTAGGCAGTTATGTGAGAAATATTTAGCAAAGGGTAAGGATGTGTATTTTGCATTTTTGGATCTGGAGAAAGCATATGATAGAGTTGATAGAGAGGCTATGTGGAATGTTTTGAGATTATATGGAATTAATGGTAAATTGTTGCATGCAGTGAAGAGTTTGTATGAGGGCAGTAGAGCTTGTGTTAGGGTAGGGAATGAAGTGAGTGAGTGGTTTCCAGTGAGTGTGGGACTGAGACAGGGATGCGTGATGTCACCATGGCTGTTCAATTTGTATATTGAGGGAGTTGTAAGAGAGGTGAATGAGCGAGTGCGTGGTTGAGGTTTGAGAATGGTAGATGGGGATGATAACGAGTGGGAGCTGAATCAGTTGCTGTTTGCAGATGATACTGTGGTGGTGGCAGATTCAGAGGAAAAGCTGTATCAGTTAGTGTCAGAATTTGGAATGGTGTGTGAGAGAAGGAAGTTGCGAGTGAATGTGGGAAAGAGTAAGGTTATGAGGTGTACAAGAAATGAGGATGGCGCTGGATTGAATGTTATGTTGAATGGAGAGACACTTGAGGAGGTTAATCAGTTTAAGTATTTAGGCTCGGTTATAGCTGCAAATGGTGGAGTGGAAGCAGATGTGTGTCACAGAGTGAATGAAGGATGTAAAATGTTGGGTGCATTGAAAGGAGTGATGAAGAATAGAGGGTTGGAAATGAATGTTAAGAATGTTTTGTATGAGAAAGTGGTTGTGCCAACTGTGATGTATGGATTAGAGTTATGGGGTATGAGAGTAAGTGAGAGACGGAAACTAAATGTGTTTGAGATGAAATGCCTGAGGAGTATGATTGGTGTATCTCGATTGGATAGGATTAGGAGAGAAGTGGTGAGAGCAAGAATGGGTGTGAGGAGAGAAATTGCAGCCAGAGTAGATATGAATGTTCTGAGATGCCATGTGGGTTCTGAGATGGTTTGGCCATGTGGAAAGGATGGATGATGAAAGGCTGCTGAAAAAGGTGATGAATGCGAGAGTTGATGGGAGAAATGCTAGAGGGAGGCCTAGGTTTGGATGGATGGATGGAGTAAGGAGAGCACTGAATGATAGGAGGATGGATGTGAGGGAAGCAAGCGAGCGTGCTAGGAATAGCAATGAGTGGCGAGCGATTGTGACGCGGCTCTGATGGGCATCTGCTGTTACCACGGGGCTGCATCTTACAGAGGTAGCCCTGTGGTAGGGGCAGTAGGAGGAGTTGGCAGTTGTGAAGCGACACAGGTTGTGGAAGAGCCGGGAGGATGGGCTGTGGCACTCCAGCAGTGCCATCTGAACGGTCGCTAGCTCCCTCGTCATTGCCCATAGAGCAAAGTAATCCCCCTATTTGTTTTACTTTCTTGATGTCGGCTACCCCCCAATTAAAGGGGGAAGCAACCAAGGTATATAGAATAGATAGATTATACATATATATATATATATATATATATATATATATATATATATATATATATATATATATATATATATATATATATATATATATATATATATATATATATATATATATATATAACCAATTAAGCACATTACATATGTGAAAACATGAATCATTTTTTACCCTGACCGGGACTCGAACCTAGGACTTATGATTACTGAGTCAAGGCGCTACCACTACACCACAAAAGGTTAAAAGGAATCCAACCTTATAGCTTATATCTGCTATACTTAGGAATGAACGCATTCTAACTGAATGCCACTATGTTCATATTACAGATTCCCCAACCTCACTCATGGCTTCATTTTAGCATTTAATTCAATTCCCAATCTCATTCGGGCCATGAAATAACCAATTAAGCACATTACATATGTGAAAACATGAATCATATTTTAAGCCGACCGGGACTCGAACCTAGGACTTATAATTACCAAGTCAAGGCGCTACCACTACACCACAGAAGGTTAAAAGGAATCCAACCTTATAGCTTATATCTACTATACTTAGGAATGAACGCATTCTAACTGAATGCCACTATGTTCATATTACAGATTCCCCAACCTCACTCGTAGCTTCATTTTATCATTTAATTCAATTCCCAATCTCATTCGGGCCATGAAATAACCAATTAAGCACATTACATATGTGAAAACATTAATCATTTTTTACCCCGACCGGGACTCGAACCTAGGTATTATGATTACTAAGTCAAGGCGCTACCACTACACCACAGAAGGTTAAAAGGAATCCAACCTTCTGGCTTATATCTGCTATACTTGGGAATGAACGTAATTCTAACTGAATGCCACTATGTTCATATTACAGATTCCCCAACCTCACTCATGGCTTCATTTTAGCATTTAATTCAATTCCCAATCTCATTCGCGCCATGAAATAACCAATTAAGCACATTACATATGTGAAAACATGAATCATTTTTTACCCCGACCGGGACTCGAACCTAGGACTTATGATTACTAAGTCAAGGCGCTACCACTACACAACAGAAGGTTAAAAGGAATCCAACCTTATAGCTTATATCTGCTATACTTAGGAATGAACGCATTCTAACTGAATGCCACTATGTGAAAAATGATTCATGTTTTCACATATGTAATGTGCTTAAATGGTTATATCATGGCCCGATTGAGATTGGGAATTGAATTAAATCTAAAATGAAGCCACGAGTGAGGTTGGGGAATCTGTAATATGAACATAGTGGCATTCAGTTAGAATGCGTTCATTCCTAAGTATAGCAGATATAAGCTATAAGGTTGGATTCCTTTTAAGCTTCTGTGGTGTAGTGGTAGCGCCTTGACTTAGTAATCATAAGTCCTAGGTTCGAGTCCCAGTCGGGGTAAAAAATGATTCATGTTTTCACATATGTAATGTGCTTAATTGGTTACTTCATGGCCTGAATGAGATTGGGAATTGAATCAAATGCTAAAATGAAGCCACGAGTGAGATTGGGAAATCTGTAATATGAACATAGTGGCATTCAGTTAGAATGCGTTCATTCCTAAGTATAGCAGATATAAGCTATAAGGTTGGATTTCTTTTAACCTTCTGTGGTGTAGTGGTAGCGCCTTGACTTAGTAATCATAAGTCCTAGGTTCGAGTCTCGGTCGGGGTAAAAAATGATTCATGTTTTCACATATGTAATGTGCTTAATTGGTTATTTCATGGCCCGTATGAGATTGGGAATTGAATTGAATGCTAAAATGAAGCCACGAGTGAGGTTGGGGAATCTGTAATATGAACATAGTGGCATTCAGTTAGAGCGCATTTATTCCAAAGTATAGCAGATATAACCTGTAAGGTTGGATTCCTTTTAACCTTCTGTGGTGTAGTGGTAGCGCCTTGACTTAGTAATCATAAGTCCTAGGTTCGAGTCTCGGTCAGGGTAAAAAGTGATTTATGTTTTCACATATGTAATGTGCTCAATTGGTTATTTCATGGCCCGAATGAGATTGGGAATTGAATTAAATGCTAAAATGAAGCCACGAGTGAGGTTGCGGAATCTGTAAAATGAACATAGTGGCATTCAGTTAGAATGCGTTCATTCCTAAGCATAGCAGATATAAGCTATAAGGCTGGATTCCTTTTAACCTTCTGTGGTGTAGTGGTAGCGCCTTGACTTAGTAATCATAAGTCCTAGGTTCGAGTCCCGGTCGGGGCAAAAATTTATTCATGTTTTCACATACGTAATGTGCTTAATTGATTATTTCATGGCCCGAATGAGATTGGGACTTGAATTAAATGCTAAAATGAAGCCACGAGTGAGGTTGGGGAATCTGTAATATGAACATAGTGGCATTCAGTTAGAATGCGTTCATTCCTAAGTATAGAAGATATAAGCTATAAGGTTGGATTCCTTTTAACCTTCTGTGGTGTAGTGGTAGCGCCTTGACTTAGTAATCATAAGTCCTAGGTTCGAGTCCCGGTCGGGGTAAAAAAGAATTCATGTTTTTACATATGTAATGTGCTTAATTAGTTATTTCATTTCCCGAATGAGATTGGGAATTGAATTAAATGCTAAAATGAAGCCACGAGTGAGGTTGGGGAATCTGTAATATGAACATAGTGGCATTCAGTTAGAATGCGTTCATTCCTATGTATAGCAGATATAAGCTATAAGGTTGGATTCCTTTTAACCTTCTGTGGTGTAGTGGTAGTGCCTTGACTTAGTAATCATAAGTCCTAGGTTCGAGTCCCGGTCGAGGTAAAAAATGATTCATATATATATATATATATATATATATATATATATATATATATATATATATATATATATATATATATATATATATATATATATATATATATATATATATATATATATATATATATATATATATATATATATATATATATATATATATATATATATATATATATATATATATATATATATATATATATATATATATATATATATATATATATATATATATATATATATATATATATATATATATATATATATATATATATATTTACATGTATATATATATATATATATATATATATATATATATATATATATATATATATATATATATATATATATATATATATATATATATATATATATATATATATATATATATATATATATATATATATATATATATATATATATATATATATATATATATACATATATACATATATATGTATATAAATATATATATATATATATATATATATATATATATATATATATATATATATATATATATATATATATATATATATATATATATATATATATATATATATATATATATATATATATATATATATATATATATATATATATATATATATATATATATATATATATATATATATATATATATATATATATATATATATATATATATATATATATATATATATATATATATATATATATATGTATATATATTTATAAATATATATATATATATATATATATATATATATATATATATATATATATATATATATATATATATATATATATATATATATATATATATATATATATATATATATATATATACACATATATATGCATATATATATATATATATATATATATATATATATATATATATATATATATATATATATATATATATATATATATATATATATATATATATATATATATATATATATATATATATATATATATTTATATATATATATATATATATATATATATATATATATATATATATATATAATATATATATATATATATATATATATATATATATATATATATATATATATATATATATATATATATATATTTATATATATATTATATATATATATATATATATATATATATATATATATATATATATATATATATATATATATATATATATATATATATATATATATATATATATATACATATATATATATATATATATATATATATATATATATATATATATATATATATATATATATAAAATTGTTTGAACGGAATTATAACAAGGATACTTCGGCATCTGGGCTTTGCTAGTTTTAAGGATCCCCAATTCATATATTATTTTTTTTTAATGAAAAGAAGAATTTTAGAGAGAGAAGGATAGCTTACCTCCTACTCCCCTATCCCTTTTAGTCTACTCTTAGAGCAATAAGGAATCACAAGGGATGCATTCTCCTTTCATGATATTAGAGAATTATAATACTACTACTATTACTTCTACTACTACTGACTACTACTACTACTACTACTAATAATAATAATAATAATAATAATAATAATAATAATAATAATAATAATAATAATAATAATAATAATAATAATAATAATAATAATCATAATAATAATAATAATAATAATAATAATAATAATAATAATAATAATAATAATAATAATAATAATAATAATAATAATAATAAAAATAATAATATTAATAATAATAGTATATGACTGCCATAGCGTAGAAATAAAATGCTCGTCTAAGGAGGTGAGGGAAACATGTTCGAGCCACGGTGTGGCGATAGGATTGACAGCCAGCCATATTTTTTCAGTTTCAATCAGTTTGTGCCCACCCCTATTTCCAGGATAGAGATAAATAAATGTATGTGGAACACAGAAAGTATTTGGATGACATTATATTCTATACGAAACAAATAGGAGAGAGATATTTGACCATTCTTTTGCCTACCATGGTTAATTTTCTCTTTATTTTACTCTGCTACTTTCCTTACTTTCTTGGAGAAGAGTGCCTCCTATCTACATGATGAGTTGAGCCGTCCTCTACCACCCATAGTTCATTCTCTCCTTTTCTCTCTCTCTGCAATTTTTTCTATGATTATTTAGGGATAGATGGGTCCCATCCAAATGAGGACCTACACGCATTCTCTCCCCTATACTTCATTCTCTCTCTCTCTCTCTCTCTCTCTCTCTCTCTCTCTCTCTCTCTCTCTCTCTCTCTCTCTCTCTCTCTCATATATATATATATATATATATATATATATATATATATATATATATATATATATATATATATATATATATATATATATATATATATATATATATATATATAAAACCCAGCCACTGAGGGGGGCAAGCCAGCCTCAACTTGGTGCCGGTCCCAAGCCCGGGTAGATGGGGAGGGTTGGTGGCAGGAAGAGCATCCGGCCATAAAAATTTTGCCAAAATCAAAATATGGCCAGTACAGATAACGAGAATAGTCACCATACTAGGGCATTCCCCTTAGGCGACACGTTGGGGCTTCGCCTGACCCCTCCGGAAAGACATCAAGGGCTACCCAGTCATGGGCAGGCTGGGTTAAAGAGGCAAGCTCGAGGGAGAGTGTCAAAAGTGGTGCTGCGGTTGGGCACTCTTAATGTGGGGACGATGACTGCAAAGGGGCGAGAATTGGTGGACCTGATTGAGAGGAGGAGAATTGGAGTGCTGTGTGTGCAGGAGACCAGGTGGAAAGGAAATAAGGTGAGGGAACTGGGTGAGGGTTGCAAATTGTTCTATAGTGGAGCAAATGAGGAAAGGAGGAATGGTGTAGGAATAATACTATCCAAAGATCTGAAGGAAAGCTTGCTTGGTGTGAATAGAAAGAGTGACAGCATTATGAGTTTAAAGCTGGGACTGGGAGAAACGGTAGTCAATGTGGTATTTGCCTATGCCCCACAAACTGGTTGTATAGTGGAGGTGAAGGATGCATTTTGGGAGGAGATCTAAATGGCCACTTGGGAACTGGGAGGACTGGGATAGGTAGAGTTCATAGGGGCTGGGGGGTGGGCGAGAGAAATGTGGGGGGAGAGAGAGTGATTGATTTTGCAGTGGCATTTGATCTGGCATTGGTCAACACCTTCTTTGAGAAAAAGGAAAACAGATTGATTACATACAGTAGTGGTGGGAGGGAGAGCCAGATAGATTTATTGTTGTGTAGGAGAGACCATCTCAAGGAGATTAGCAACTGTAAAGTAATAAATGGGGAGAGTGTAGCAGTGCAACATAGGATAGTAGTAACTGATTGCAGGCTCAGGAAATGTAGGGAAAGTAAGAAGCCGAGGATGGACCCAAAGATAAAGTGGTTTAGATTGAAAGATGCAGAGCTGAGAGCTATGTTTAAGGGAAGAGTGTTGGCGATAAGGTTGCATGAAGATGTACAAGAATGGTGGACAGAGAATAGCAAGGTGATTTTGAGGGTTGGTGAGGAGGTGCTTGGAAAGTCATCAGAAAAGAAACCCCCAAATAATAAAGAGTCATGATGGTGGAATGAGGAAGTGCAAAAATGGGTGAAGAACAAGAAAGAAACTAAGAAAGAGGCAGATTTATCAGGCCTGGAGCAGAATAAAGAAGAGTACAAGTAGGCAAAGAAGGAGGCAAGGAGAGCAGTAGCAATAGCAAAGGCAGAGAATTTGAATGAAGTCTATGAAGAGCTGGAAACGCCAGAAGGAGAGAAGAATATATGGCGAATTGCCAAGGCCCGAGATGCTGCATCCAAGGACTTGACCCAAGTAAGACACATAAAGGATAACTCTAGAGTAGTTCTAGCAGAAGAAGATGAAATAAAAAGCAGATGGGAAACCTATTTTCAAGGATTACTAAATGAAGAGAAGCCAAGAGCAATATTTGAAGATAGACTTCCAAATGAAGCAGTTACAACAACAGTGGCTAGAAGAGAGGTAGAGCGGGCAGTAAGGTTAATGAAAAATGGAAAGGCAGCAGGACCTGATAAGATGCCAGTGGAGGTATGGAAGAGTCTTGGAGAGGAAGGCATAGATATCTTATGGGACTTAATGCAAAGGATCTTTAGTCAGGAAAAGATGCCAGAGGAGTGGAGAGGAAGCTTAATCATCCCAATCTATAAAGGTAAGGGAGACATTCAGGAGTGTGGAAACTATAGAGGTATAAAGTTGTTAAGTCATACTATGAAGATATGGGAGAAGATCATAGAGAGGAGACTCAGAGAGGTAACGACAATTGGGGATGAACAGTTTGGCTTCATGCCTGGAGGAGGGACAAATGATGGAAAAGCATCGGGAGAAACAGAAAGGACTGCATATGGTCTTTATTGACCTGGAAAAGGCATATGATCGAGTACCATGTCAAGATGTGTGGAGGTGTATTAGAGAAAAGGGAGTCCCCGAGAAATATGTAAGAATTATCCAAGATTTGTATGAGAGGGCAGAGGCAAATGTTAAGAGCAGTGTGG
>JAXCGZ010021728.1:12500-32392 GCA_037179515.1 Halocaridina rubra | reverse complement strand
GTCTGTGGCCACCCTTTAAGGATGTTCACTGCGGCCCTCAGACAAGATGGGAATGATGTTCTTATCCAGCAGATTGTACGAAAGGGTACACGCACAGAGAACGCTAGTTTTCTAATCAGTGCGGATAGGTTCGAACTCGCGCTGGTTTCTGGCGCTGGCAGAAGAGGACAAAGGACACTGGTAATATGCTCCGACTAGCACGGGGAGGGACATGCTAGAGCAGGTTTATTAGTCAGTCGTGCTTCATCAGCTGTATAGCAAACATGTCAAGCTCATTGTCTGATGACGAGCTAATATTCCTCATGGTACTTTCCAAGCCTCAGAACTATACAGAGTTTTGGCAGAGAAAAAAAATAGAAATTTCTGAACCATCCTTCCTACCAAATACACATGTCAAAGCCCCAAATGTGTTAGTAGGGGATGAGGCCTATCCACTTCTACCATTTTTCCTAAAATCTTATGGTGAAAGTCGCCTGCGCTTTGAAGATAGTACCTTCTACGAACGCCTTACTAGATGTAGAAAGACTGTCAAGTGTGCTTTTGGTATTTTGTACAGCAAAAATGGCATTTGCTGTCAAAGTGTATTGAAACCAGTGTTGATTTGATTGATGAAATTGTGAAATGTTTGTGTGTTTTACTCAACATAATTATAGACAAAGAGAGGACTTGAGCACAAACTGACTGAGAGTGCTGTGTGTGCTAAACAGAATCGTATGCATTGTCCAGGAAGACCATCAAATGAGCCAAAGAATAATAGGGAAATTTTTGAATAATTTTTGCTGAATTATCCTTTAGTATACAAGGACGGACAGAATATAAATAGAGCAAATTGCACTTGTAAATACAAGTAAAACACATCCAATGAAAATATTGTTCTATAAATACTAAATACTCCTTTAACTCATCTTTATAATTCATTGCCCTATTCTCGACAGGTGTGTTTGGATCATAATGTGCACACACAAACACACACACACAAACAAACAAACACACACATTCTTACCTTCACAGTCTAGTTCATTGCTGACTTCTGCCCACAACTTGTCAACGACAATCCTGTTTGCGTGGAGCTTACTCCTCTTATCCCAAAATGGTAGTTTCTCAATTACTTTGCTGATAAGTAATTCGATGCTCATCTTGCCAGATGTCTACTTGCGTGAGTAAGCAGGCAAGAATGGTCTGGGAGAAACAAGAAAACTGGATGAGGCTGGCTGCCTGCGGTGACATGCTTGAACCTGATTCCTCTGTGCACGCACACAGAGAACGCTGGTTTTCTTGCTTGAGTGACCAGCGCTGATAGGTTCAGACTCGCACTGGTTTCCGGCGCAAGTAAATGAGCACAAAGGACACTGGTAATCTGCTCCGACCAGCAGGAGAGGGCCAAGGTAGAGCAGGTTTATAAGTCAGTCGTGATTCATCAGCTGTATAGCAAACATGTCAAGCTCATCGTCTGATGACGAGCTAATATTGCTCGAGAACACTCACACAAAACTGAACAGGAAAAAAGAAGGAATACATGAAATAAATCGCAAAAGAAGCCAGTAGGGAGAATATCATCTTTTTAGTGACCTAAAAGGTGACTTGAGAATATTTTTTGAGTATACAAGGATGAGCCAACATACTTTTGACTACATTATCAAGAAAACTGAACATCACCTGGGAAAGACTCATGCGAGTAAGCAGGCAAAAATGATCCAGGGGAAACAGGAAAGCTGGATGACGCTGGCTGCCTCCACCAACACGCTCGAACCTGCTTCCTCTGTGCACATTTACAATGGTTTATATGGTGTAATTTTTGGACTGGACCAGAGCCTATCGGCGCTGGTTACTCGCGCAAGAAAACCAGCGTTCTCTGTGCGCTTACCTTAAGCCAGCAACTGCATGACAAGGAATTTTTGCTACATTTCAACTATTTGCTCCAGTTATTACATAAAATTAAACTTCTTTGCAAAGTAATAGTAATAAATTAGCTTAATTAAATATTGGCCTGTCCTTTTCCTGTTTTCATTCTACCACTTCATAACGGCATATATACTTTCTAGTTTCCTTTGAACTAGTGATTGTATATACGCTATGGTTGTTTTTGATAAATTTAGTTGATTTGAATAGAAGTTAAAATAATGAGTCACTAGGTCATCCCAAGTTACCACTATTGAGATAATACATACAGTGTGTGTATATATATATATATATATATATATATATATATATATATATATATATATATATATATATATATATATATATATATATATATATATATATTTATTTATTTATTTATTTAATTTTTTTTTAATTCCTTGCCTAAAAAGTAATATTTTTACCTTTTTGCTATTTCAACCTTGGTAAATATTTCCTCATTTGTAATGCCCATTTCTAATAATAATAATAATAATAATAATAATAACTGAAAATTTTATATTTAAATGAATCTAATGTGATATTTCGGTTTTGTAATTCATGCATACCGGAGTGATTCACTTTCAGTTGACTGCCCATCAAAGTTTTTGTTTTCTATTCTGATGAATTTTCGTTTTCTGATTTGGAAATTGGTGTTTTTTTTTCATATTATGCGTTAACTAAATACTGAATGACAGTATGCTTAATAGCAATCATATTGTAACATAAATAACGCCTGTGAAGCAGAGTTCGATAAAGAAAATTGACAGTTGATATACTGTTCGTGAAAACTATTTAGTATGCTGCATAATCCGTTTCAGTTATTTTTATTATAAAATTTATTAAAAAAAAAGTGAGCAAGCATTTCTTTAAGTGGAATAATATATTGTAGTAAGACTGTACATGATGTTAGTTCGTAAATTTCCTATGGTGAGAATAGATACTTCTTTTTTTTCAATAGTGAACAAAGCATGTCGATAAGTGATATAATTTTACATTTTAAATTAATTTCGTATTTATATATTTATTTTAGGGTTTGTAATATATACATTTTCCTCCTTACGGGACTTGCACATTATGTCAGCTAACCCTAAAACAGGGAAATTAGTGAGAGTTGAACTTATGACCACTTTTATATTTCACATGATGAAAGTGCATTACGTCTTATATGCCCCAAAACTATAAAGACCTTGAAGATATTTAATGTCAAATGACCTTACGAAACACTGCAACAAATTATATTTCGCTTCAAGGTGATGTCTCTCAAACAAGATATATACCTTGAGAAAAAAACAGCGTCTGCACAGTAATCTTTCTTTAAAAGCAAAACCAATGAAACCAAATCGTGCTGGCGTGCCAGCTACATGGTCTTCAACTATACATTAGAAAAAGGAAGACCACTCACTGATGGAGAATTTGATAAAGAATGCAAAACGGATAAAAAAAAATTATGCCCAGAAAAGTTTTCACTTTTCCAAATGTAATTTTTTTCTGCTTCAACAGTCACAAGGCATTTAGAAGATTTAAACGGAGACGTGTTTTTAACATTACCTGAGAAAGCTCTCGCAGTGTTCAATATTTTGCTTTATCCTTGCATGAAGGTAATAATTTGGAAACAGCACAACTTTTGATTTTTATCAGAGGTGTTGACAACAACTTTCACATTGTGGAAGATTTGTAGGTGCTATTTCCGCTTGTTATCTATAAAGATAAAATATCTACTAGGTTAGGTTAGGTTAGGAAGTAGATTCATGACACGTAGATAACAAGCGGAAGTGGCACCAATTTGTGTGCCCTACGACGTATGAATGGTACTACAACATCAAAAAATCTATTTTTGGAAGTATCTCAAGCAGTAAAAAAATCTTGATTAAAGTTGAGTCAAATAAATACGTGTAACCACAGACGAAACAAAAAATGGTAGGAAGTAGAGCTGAGTTGGTTGAAAAAATCTGCGCTGAAATTGTTAATGCTAATGGCACAATCCCTCTGAAATTTCATTGCATCATTCTTCAACAGACACTGTGCAGTAAGGTCCTTAAATTTCAAGATGTCATGAACGTCATTGAATCAAGTGTAAATTTCATTACACATCATGTTTTGAATCATCGGCAGTCTCAGATATTTTCATCTGAATTAGAATCAGAGGATGGTGATATATTGTACCATACTGAAGTGAGGTGGCTTAGCAAAGGAAAAGTTATCATTTTTTTTTTTTTAAAGCTTCGCCTTGACATTGAAATATTTCTTACTGAAGAAGGAAAGTTTCAAGAAGCATTTTCAGATCCCGACTGGGTTTTTTGCTTAGCTTTCTTGTCTGATATAATTGATCAACTGCATACTCTGAACATAAGACTGCAAGGTAGAGAAAAACTGGTATCAGACATGTTTGATGGATTCGGTTTTACGTCACGAACTCCCTTTTCTACTAAGGGCTAGGACGGTTGCCTTCTTACGAAGGACTTATTTTGGCAGATGTAATCATTACCCTGAGTGTATGCCCTTACTAACCTCAGTCCGTGACGGGGCGCAAACCCTCGACCTGCCGCCTCAGAGTCGCAGACACTACCATTTTGCCATGGAGACTACTGGTTACTGATGTAATATGGCTTGAAAATAAACTAAAAATTTTATGAAACAGCTAAAACGTTATGCATTTTGCCACTTGCAATGAGTTGGTGAATTAAATAAAAAATGCTTCATCTGCCTTAACAGAAAAGGGAACTTCAAAAATAGATTCAAGAACTCTATGATCATATGGTACAAATTCATATGTTTCAAAATCATTTCAGTTAATATCAGAAGAAATTCCAGGAATTTTTCAGTTGGAAATAATTGATTGCAAGCCAATGATGCACTGAAAACCACTTTAAACGGGAGTAGCCTTTTGAAATTTCATTCCTGCCTACTTGAGGAATATTCGGATTTAAAAATTTTTGCTGAAGATGCTTTCAGTTTTTGGGAGTACATATATCTGTGAACAAATATTTTAAAAAATTAAACTAGTAAAAACAGAACTTAGATCAAGGCTTTCGAGGAGCATCTTCACGAAATCCCGAGAATATCTGTCACAAATACTGGACTGATATTGCTAAGCTTGAAAATAAGATGCAGCATCAAATATCTCATTGAACTGAGCTAAATTATCTCTATCTTGTCTTCCTGTGTACGGTAAAAAATATACTACTATTAAATATCTTTCATTTATAGAAACAGTATCTATACAGCAATAACATACACAATCTCTAGAGCTAAAGTGAATAGAATAAAAAAGTTAACTTTCTTCGATAATATGAGTAATTCTTATATGCAGCCCTCATCTTAATATGGAATGTTAAAGTGTCCCTTTCATGCAAAAACCTTGGGGACCACTGGTGTAAGATACTGCATGGACCTAAACATGCACATAAGGCATATCTGTCATTGCATTACTGCATCATTTAGTATCAATGGACAATGAAAGTTAAAAACTATATTTTAAATAAAAAGTGCCATGACAAACAAATAAGTTTAAAAAGCAGATAATTTAAAACAGCAGGAAACAATATTGTAAGCACTGTGACATACTAGAACAATAAAAGAGAGCAAACTTACGTCTGCAATGACGCATACTATTGATTAATAAACATTCAATGTCAACAATGACGAAAAATTCTCAGATATCTAAACACAAAAGCATTTCTTGTTCCAACAACGGCTTCATCAATTATAATTATACTAATGGAAAAGTTAAATATATCCAATCGAATTCTTTGTTCAAGAATCGTTTTCAGCAGTTATCATTACCATGAGGAAAGAGTCCAAGAAATCGACTATTGAAATAACTAAACTAGTTCTTGACGCATCTTCATTAGTAATCATGAAACTGAAGGAAAAGTTCAACAAATTCAATTGTATTTTCTGTTCTGCAAACATCTTCAACACTAATCATGACGTTGAAAGCATTCAACAATTCTATTTTTCACAAAGCAATTTCTCTTGTAACAACGCCTTCAGCAGTCATTATTACAGTCCTGAAAAGAACATAGAGTGATAGCATCATTGCACAACTATATAGGGAGCTACCAATAAGACTCACACAGATAGAATACAGAAGCTTATTAATTCTGCAGCTCGAGTTGTCCTGGGAGGAATAAGAAAATATGACCACATCACACCAGCTCTCAAAAAACTTGGGTGGTTGAAGGTAGAAAACAAGGTCGCTTATGCTAAATACGTTTTTTTATGCAAAATTTTGAACCATCATTATCCTAGCTGGCTATTTAATTTAAAAACAGTCAGGGATATAAGGGGACCCAACACAAGACAGAGTACTGAGCTCTTTATTCAGAGAACAAACACAGATACAGGTTCATAGATGATCACTATTAAAGGTCCAACACTCTGGAACACTATTCCAGAACATCTTCAAATTCATCCTCCTTTACAGTTTTCAAAGGCAAATTATATAGTTTTCTTTTGGACAAATAGTTACTACTCATACACTAATCAAATATAATGATTTAATGTAATTTCCCTTAACACTAACCATTCTATATGTAAATTGATATTGCCTTGTTTGATCTCTAAGTTAAGAACTATTATTCTCATTGCAAGGAATACAAATATGGTGATAATACCGATAATAATGATCCTGTATTGAGTGTTATTATTACTACTTTATTATCATCATTATTGCTAACATTTTTATTATAATATGATAATTGTTCTTATATTTTTATATGTATCTGTTAACTCAAGGTAATCTTCATTTTCTATGACTGCTATATTTCTTTTTACTGTATATATTACCCTCTTACTTACGAACTTTACCCTCTTAATTCTATCAATATATTAGGAATCCATATAGCCTCTAACTTGTCTTGGAGGAATCACATAATCCAAATTTCTAAATCTTCATCCAAAAAATTGGGGGTTTTGTTTCATTTCCATCATTACTTTTCCTCTTTACAGTTACTTAAAATTTATGAAGGTCTTTTCCGTCCCTGCTTACAATACTGCTCACACATCTGGGGTGCCTCTTCTTATGCTTATCTCCTTGATAGGGTTGAATCTAAGGCAGTCAGACTCATTCATGATATCTTTGCCGTAAGGTACCTTCCCTTTCTCTTTTCTATCCCTACCACTTCCATCACTGCTCTGATGAGTTGGCGAGTTGCATCCCTCCTCCACTGCTGAGGCCGCGTAACACTCGCCAAGCAGCCTAATCTCACAGGTACTGTGTGGATATTTGTAGCTCGCGGATTGGTCGGTGCAGCGACTGCTTCTTCCCATCTACCTCTAGACTCTGGAACTCTCTTCTTCCTTCTGTCTTTCCTAATTCTTATGACCTATCATCATGCAAAAAGCAGATCTATCATCATCTCAAGGCCTAGTCCTCCATATCTCTGGGTCCTCTGTACTTTGACTGTTTTTTCTGTCTGTCGTTTTCCTTTGTGTGATATTACGTCATCTCTGTCTTATCCTTAACCTTTTACTTTTCCTTCATTTTGGTGTTTTCTAGTGCCTGTCCTTTATTGATGAGGGCAGTGTTTGCCTGTCCCGGTGTCACACTCATAAATAAAAAGTCTACTTATAAGTGTACTCTTAGTTTTGTAAAAAAAAAAAAAAAAAAAAAATACATTGTATAAAAATGGAAATAAATGTTTGTTTGTTTGTTTGTCTATGACATAGGCCCACTTTCCGAAGCTGCAACTCAGAGGAGCATCAAAATGCCAAACTGCCACAACTAACCCCTGCCCCAAATGGGGTATAAGAACCTGGTAGAATCTTCGGTCAACTGCGCGATTACCTCATATCTCAACACTACACACAATCACACAATTTTTCTGCACCAAGTAATGATTCTCCGGCGGTGATTTAAAAAAAAAACTCCTTCTCGCTTGAGACACTGAGAGCAAATCTGGGAACATATTTTGGAAGACTGCATTTCATACAACCACACACGACCCCAACATATCATACACTCTCTGAGAGCTCTGGAGGTTGCTCAGGATCAGCAGTGATCTTCATTGACAACTCGGGGGTATTCGGCCATGCAGATTAGGAAAAAACAACAATAACAGTCCTGAAAATCTCCTACAAATCTACAAACTGTGAAACACTTTTCACCAACGGCAAATGCTCCATCCGGTATGGTTACAATAAGGGAAATGTCTAAATTCTTACACTGCAAACAAATTTTCCAATTCAGCAAAGGGTTCATCAGATATAATTACAAACACCAAATGTTGATTGTTAAGCATCTGCCATTCAAGCAATAGCTTCATCAGTTATCAGTAACACGATAAAAGAAAAAATGACACTCTAGTAATCATGTAAGGATCTGTTCCAGCAACGGTTTCGTTATTAGTAGACTGCACCAATCATTTTTTTTTTATGATTATGACACTAGGACTGGCAAAAAAAAAAAAAAAACTACCCTCAGAAGGCCAGGGCATGAAGAAAACATAGAGAGAAACAGAGATAGAGAGTATTGTGAATTGTCAGAATGAAGTATAGATAATGCCCATGAATGTCCCATATGCAAGCTAGAAGTCTCACATGGTTCCTCTGGTCTTTGTACCAATCCCAGAATTGGCGCCCAAACTGGCGTTCTTTAGGCACCCCCACACCATAGGTTATGGGGTGTTCCCCCTTCTCTGAAATCCCAATGGTGGAGGGATGACCAAGTGCCTGACCCGATGCTATAAACAGGGTCAGACACAAGCGGAAAAAGGAGAGTATTGTTAGCGCCCATACAGAAAGCATTTCATTAAGGGGACGGGGGCATTGAGGTGTAAAGGAACAACGTAATGTCTACATAAATTAATTGTTATGTATCTTCGCACATCTATTATCACCTGTGCATGAGAGAGTCCTGGCCAAAAGTGGCAGCAAAACTACAATTAAATACACAACAGTGGATTACGACTACAATTACACCAGTTCTATACCGCCGGCTACGATATATAATACCACACAGATAGAGAATACAACACTAGTAGGCAATGATAGAATCAACATCTATACTACACTAGTGGAACAAAAATAATACACTGGTGCCAGCTGAGTACGATCCCATGCCGGAATCATCGTGAAGAGACAAGAAATTATACGCCAGTGCATCTCGTGCTGTGAAAAAAATGCAAGATACCGATTATAAAGCATCTCTGGATGAAATGTCGAAGGAAGCACAAGTCATACATCACCCTCCTCATCGCTGTCCCCGTACAGGAGAAGCGCCCAGCAGTAAAAATTGTCCCGAACATTTTGACTCTGTGGCAAAGTTGCTGAAATATCGTTAACAAAGGCTGAGAATCGTCAAATGGAGAGACGAGCGGTCAAGTTAGGAGAGAATTCCTGCGTGATTCACGAAGTACTTCACCATGCATAGGATTGTGAGTGAAAAGATGCCTGGGATGATGAATCGGCAATTTTACAAGAGGCATGGACAACGTTGTTGGTGGGAAAACCAGAGAGCCCAGAAGAAAGGAAAATCCCCTCGCCCATTACCAGAGGAAGTGGTGCTGTTCAGGCAGCATCCCAAATTAGCTAAGTACATGCAATTTTTATCCAGTGAATAATGGGGGTGCTATTTAAAGAAATTGAGATTGGAGAATTCTGCCATTTTGCTTTGTAGCCAAGAATTGACTCAGCCACCCCACATATAAGAGGCAGTAAGGCTTTAGTATATTAATAGCAGTATAATTTCTGTATCCATTACTAAACTAGATAATTCGTACTAATAGCTATAAGCAATGATAAACTCGATATTTTTTATAATTAAAACAATATAACGAGTAATTGCGTTTGAAGGGTGTTCAATTACTTTTTTTATTACCTAGGTTAAGTATTAAACAGGAAAAGATTCGATTTGAAAAAAATTAATAAACGTGTACAATTATTTATATGTTAAATTTCCAAAGCGGAAGTAGAGTAATTTAAGTCACTGAGTATCATTCGCGGGAGTGAGTGTTCAAAATATAAGCTGTAGTTTTTTTCTCTAGACTCCAAAACGCGCGTAAAACTTACCTTAAGAACAAACATGAATCAGCTTTTAAGGTTTTTCTTTTGTGTAGTTGGTGAACAGTTTCCAAGAAAGAAAACGAGGGAATGGCCATCCTCTCAGCTTCGTTATTATAAAGTAATTGTATTGATCATTTACTCTTAAAATACATGCATGTCAAATCCATTGAAGAAACATAGACTTTTGTGATGGTTATTAAGATTATTGCTTCTTGATGTATTGAGTTTTTTGTTCGTTAATGTTTTGTACAGCCATGCAAAGAAGATAAAGTAGCAGTGCCCTGATAGGGGGGTAAATGTAGTACCCTACCAAGTCGTGGATGGGGAGTATAGAGGGGACCTAGGACCGTTGACACAGTCATGCGACTACACGAGCTGATCGCGATTCCACACACACTCCTTCAGAGTGATGGGGAAAAAAACCAGCATGCTGTAAACAGGGGAGTGACTGGGGGGGTTGTATAAAGAGAGAGAGAGTGCGAGTTTTGAGAGTAAGGGCGTGAGAGAGAGTGGGTATGACTGACCAGGGAGAGCAAGGGGGGGTACTTGTGGGTAGAATTGGGAGGAGCTTGTTAGGATGCAAGACGAGGATAGAGTATGGGAGGGCCCTTCCCCTTTGTCAAACGAGTCCCACTGCAGGTAATATGGGACTAGAGATAAAGTATTGGTTGTTATACTCACAGTTTTAATGGGAGGTGATGTACAAGGACGTTGCAACATATATTAAGGGATATATTTATATAATTGCTTCAAAAGTTAATGTAGTGAAGTTCCACCTGCCCGGATATGGCCAAGGTGGTTTCGAGTGGGGGAGCGAGCCAACCAGGATTTGATCGGTCCCTTACTCCGCCCGTAGGATAGCTGTTTGTTTTTCTATAATTCCAAGAGAGATCGTTATTGATAAAGGACTCGAATTTATGAATGTTTTTTCTTTTCTAGCTGAAGCATTTACATTAATTGTTCGAAAAATACTCTAAATAGAAAAATAAATGACTAACCGATGTACTTATGTGAAAAAAAAAAGATCTCAAGACCTTTCCTGGCTGCCGAGGTAATCTGTTGAGGAAATAATAATTTAAGAGAGAGAGAGAGAGAGAAAACAAAAATTTGAGTTCATAGAAAAATGAAAATATTTTTTTAATTGTACGATTCCTTAAGAGATTATGAAACTTAAGCAAAGTTCATTCTTTAATGTTGCAAGTAAAATATATATATTTTTTAATTTTAATACTGCATGCACATACTTTTTTTTTATGTTGAGAGGTGGATATAGTCTTCATATGATGATTGTAATATTTCGAAGAGATAAAGATATTAATGATTTTGAGAAGCTTATATGAAGATAATTATTCTTAATTATTGTTCAAAGTCATGAAATTTATAATTATAAATTAACTAATTAAGATAATCTGAGTCTCTCAGAGCGTATATTTTGAATTTGAGATTAAAATAAAGATATTTATGTCTTTCCATATCATTTGTTAAGAAAGAATAATCGTTAATTTTGTTGATTGTAAAAAAAAAAAATAAGATAAAGTTGTTTGAAATATCAGCTTTTAGTGTGAAATATTTGTGAATTACAGTGCTTGCTAATCTTTTCAAGATGTAGTTTCATATTTTACTGACTGTAATTATTATATATTCTTGTAGTATTTTGCTTAAATTCCGTTCTGAGGTGTGACCTATGGCGAGTGTGTTAGCTTAAATTCTCTTCAAGAGAGATAGACAGAGTGAGTGAGAGACAGAAAGAGCAAGAGAGAGAGAGAGCTATGTTAGTTTTATGTTCAGAAATTACTTAACAGTAAGCTATTATTTTTTTTTTCTCTGCTATTCGGAGTATTAGTCCCTTAAATATCGAGGGAATTTATGAAAGCATATCTGGGTTGTTGGTGTTATTCCACTTAGCTAATAAGTGTTAAGTCGTGGCATTGGGGTCAAAATTGCGTGAATTTTAGGAACTTCGATGTTGTTTGAGCAACGCTGACTGTAGAGATAAGGTGGCTGTCCCTTAATCCGACTTGGCCCATTTGTATTGCCAAATAAGAGTATTATAAAAGTGAGATAAATCCTTCCTCTATATTTTTATTAGTAATTGAATGCATGAAGCCAAGTTTTTTTTTATGTTGACTTTGAGTATTTTGATTATTGATTTTTTTTATTTTTTTTTATAAGTTACCAGATGATAAATGTGACATACCTCCATTATTTTTGATGAATCTTTGCAGTTTAATGTTACACTGATAAGACAAAATTTGAATTGAGTAGTAACAGAGAGTTTGTCTGCCACATATTTCAACTGTCTTCAAAGGAAATATAAGCTACCACAGATATACCGAGCAACAGGAACGTTGGTGGCTATGCTACTATATATTGTGACAGCAGGAATTCGATAGTGGTAAAAAAAACTGGCCAAAAGATTTTACTTTAAAATGAGCACTTAATATGAGATACAATTAAAGACCTTTTGATCTTGCCTCAAAATGCTACTATCACTTATTGCTTACTGCTATTCTAATTTTTGTATTATAATTATTATTAGTATTTTTATTTTTATTATGGCTGTTGTTGCTATCACTCCATTGTCCTTCTTGCTAATAATTATTTTCATAATACTATCAGTAATACCATAATTATTAACATTTTTATTTGGAATTCATACCCTTGTGTTACTGTAGTCACTATTAATAAGAGTATTTTTTTTAGTGGCTGTTCTCAGCATTTCATGACTTTTCTTTTTGGTATTTATAGCATTAATGTCTTGTAAATATGCTCTATCAGTAACTCAGCTACATCCTAAGTATCTGGTAATAATGATCTAAATGGCGTAGACAAATACTTACAACTACCACTCTATTTTCAGGCAGCCCCGATCTGCAATTTTCGTATACCAGTCCTTTTTACCCATTGGAGAGATTGCAAGTGCTTGCAGATGCAGGGAATGTGTAGTATCCCCTTTGTGTGCTTACATACGGCCATTGTTCGTACCCACAGGTGATATCTAGTCTTTCCTGCATTTGTAATAGCGACATTAGGCCCTGTTTTCCGGCCCTAGAATCTACTCCTGGCTATTCAAAATTGCAGAATTTGAGCTTGAGAGGGAGATGCACATCCGAGGATAGGTGTCGTGGGGGGGAAAAATGGTAATAAGACCGCCTTGAGAAGAGGCACGCGAAAGATATATCTGCGCTCTTCTGTTGTCCGGCCCGTCACCAGAAGCAGATGATTCCCGGGCCAGCCATGGTTGCAACCCAGACCTATATTACAGCGTAGATGTGAGGGGATGACGGATAAAGGCGTGGAGTCGGCCCAGTACCTAACAACACCCCAAAAAGAGGGACTCCATATGGGGACAAAGGAAATGGGGGGAATGCAAAAGAGGTGAAAAGTCTAGATGAAATGAATAAAGGATATGGAAAATTACTAATAAGATAAAAGTGAGAGAGAGACATTTCTCATAGAATAAAATATAACAGGGGAAACTGAAAATTCCCCACTTTTCTATGAAAGACTTAGATGAAAATAAAAAAGGATATGGAAAATTCCTAATAAGATAAAAATAAGGAGAGAGAGAGAGATTTCCCATAGAATAAAACATAACAGGGAAAAATTCCCCACAGTGAAATCACGTACAGTATTATATTTTACTTTTATCTGTTGCAGAATACCAAGCCTGAGTTTTTTTAGATTATAGGATTTAAGTTAAGAAAGCCTCAATGCCTCCCCTATAAGTAGTATGTAGATATAAGGGAAAAACAGTTACCTAGGTTTAATATAGTAAGTGTCATTGACTCAGTTATGAGCATTATCAGATAATTGTCAATTACAAACAGTGTTTGCATTTTGATTTAGTACTATGATAATCTTTCTTTCATTAATGAGTATTTTTAGATATTTGTCACTCCTTGATAGCTACATAATGCAATTGTGAATACTTAATTTAGATAGTTTTTATTCTGCTAATTAGAATGATTGTTGTGAGAACATATTTTCTCTTTACTATTAAAGTGTATTATTGAAAAGTTGTCTTTTAGATGAAAATGTTTAGTTTCTCTATACTGTGATAATTAATAGTCATTATGCAACTCATTGATAGATACATAATGTAATTGTAAATATTAATTTAGACAGTTTTATTTTGCTAATTGAAATTCTTTAATCAGAATTATTGTTGTGAGAACATATTTTTCTCTTTACTATTAAAGTGTATTATTGAATAGTTGCCTTTTAGATGAAAATGCTTAATTTCTCTTTACTGTAATAAACTAATAGTCATTTTGTCACTCATTGATAGCTACATAATGTGATTGTGAATACTTAAAATAGACAGTTTTTATTTTGTTTGTCATTCTTGGAAATTGCACGTTCTAAATATATTGACAATGAAATAATTTTCAGGAAATTTTAGTATGTGGTAAGGAGCATAAGGAAACTTTGATATATGACAGAAAGGAAATCTACTTACATAACTATGCTCTGTTTATGGTCTAGAATTATATGTAATTAACAGATGATAGCCATCCTGTATGTGTAAATGCTTCACCAGAAATGGCGTATTTCAGAATTGGGCCATAGGAAGTGATGTCTAGTTAACACCCATCAGCTCTCAATAAACTTGGGTGGCTGGGGGCAGAAAATAAGGTCGCTTACGCTATTTATGTTTTTGTATTCAAAATTTTGGACCATCAGTATCCTAGCTGGCTATTTGATTTAAAAACAGTCAGGGATATAAGGGGAACCAACACAAGACAGAGCAGTGAGCTCTTTATTCACAGAACAAACACAGAAGCAGGTTCAAAGATGATCACTATCAAAGGGCCAACACTCTGGAATAATATTCCAGAGCATCTTAAAAATGCATCCTCTTTCACAGCTTTCAAAGGCAGACTATATAGTTTTCTTTTGGACAAATAGTTGCTGCTCATTAAGAACTAATTATTCTCATTGAAAGGAAACAAATATGGAAATGATGCCGATAATAACGATCCTGTATCTAGTGGCATACTTACTACTTTATTATTAACATTATTGTTAACATTTTTATTACAGCATTATTATTTTCTATGAAAGCTACATTTAATTTAACTATATGTCTAACCCTCTTATTTATTAGTTTAATTACATGTCTACTTATAAGTTACTATTAATGTTGAATAACCATTGTACAAAATGGAAATAAATGTTTTGATTTGATTTGATTTGATTTGGTCTTTGTACCAAACCCAGAATTGACGTCCAAACTGGCGTTCTTTAGGCGCCCCCACACCATAGGTTATGGGGTGTCCCCCCTTCTCTGAAATCCTATTGGTGGAGGAATGATCAAGTGCCTGACCAGAGGTTATAAAGAGGGTCAGACACGAGCGGAAAAAGGAGAGTATTGTTGGCGCCCATACAGATAGCATTTCGTTAAGGGGACGGGACATTGAGGCGAAGAGGAACAATGTAACGTCTAATTAATTTGAGTGTTAAGTATCTTCGCATATCTATTATCATCTGTGCATGAGAGAGTCCTGGCCAAAGGTGGCAGCAAAACTACAATTAACTACACAACAGTGGATTACGACTACAATTACACCAGTGCTATACCGCCGGCTACGATATATAATACCAAACAGATAGAGAATACCTATACGACACTGGTAGGCAACGACAGGATCAACATCTATACGACACTGGTAGGCAACGATAGGATCAACATCTATACGACAAGATGTGAAGGGATAATACGACATGTGTAACGAATATCCAAGAATATTCGGTGTTCATGTAGGCATAGAAAGAGAACCGTAACTGATGGAAGACTTGACATCGAACTGTCCTGAGCAGTCTTATTTAGGTTCACAAGACCCTTCAGCTGTAGTATCGCAATGGGCGGATGTTACCATGGGCCAACCTACTACATGGCATTACCGAAAAAGCGGATTAAACACTCTCTCTCTCTCTCTCTCTCTCTCTCTCTCTCTCTCTCTCTCTCTCTCTCTCTCTCTCTCTCTCTCTCTCTCTCTTTTCAGAAAGATATAATACTATAAATTTGGAAGTAGTATGTCGGCCGATCTCAAACATATTTAAGACTGTTAGATAAAACTGCAAATTCAAATATCGTGTCTCTCCATGAATAATAATAATAATAATAATAATAATAATAATAATAATAATAATAATAATAATAATAATAATAATAATAGCAACAAAAACGACAACAAAATCAATAACAATAATAATAATAATAATTATTATTATAATTATAATAATAATAACAATTATAATCAATAAATAACTAATACTATCAACATATGCTTTGACGGATGGTGCTCAGCATCATGATATTGTGTATTGTATGGAACTGTGATATGTAATTAACTCCAAACATCTACTAAATCCTTTGAGCACCATTATCACAGTTTCCAAATGAACATGAGAGAGAGAGAGAGAGAGAGAGAGAGAGAGAGAGAGAGAGACTTTCCATGCCTTCTGGATGTTTCTAACCTAACAAGCGGAACACAGAACCCCACACACACTCTTCATATTTGTCTGGCCTCTTTGTAATACACAAAATACATAGAAATATTATAAAATAAACCTTGCATAATATCATATATATATATATATATATATATATATATATATATATATATATATATATATATATATGTGTGTGTGTGTGTGTGTGTGTGTGTGTGTGTGTGTGTGTGTGTGTGTGTGTGAACGTGTGTAATATTATGTGTGTATATATACATACATACACACACACAAACACACACACACACACACACACACACACACACACACACACATATATATATATATATATATATATATATATATATATATATATATATATATATATATATATATATATATATATATATATGACTTCTAATCTGGATTCTCTTTCTCTTCGTCATAAGTATCATCCCTTTCTCTTTTCTATCACTACTACTTTCATCGCTGCTGTGTTGAGTTGGCGAGTTGCATCTCTCTTCCACTGCCAAGGCCGAGTAGCGCTCGCCAAGCGGCCTCCTCTCACAGGTACTGTGTGGAGACTTGTAGCTCACGGACTGATCCAGACTCTGGAACTCTCTTCCTCCTTCTGTCTTTCCTAATTTTTATAACCTATCTTCCTTCAAAAAGCGGATATATCGTTACCTCAAGGCCTAATCCTGTCATATCTCTAAGTCCTCAGTACTGTGACTATTTTTTCAGCCTGTCCTTTTCCTTTGTATATCATTACCCATCTCTGCCTTGTCCTTAACCTTTTTCTTTTCCTTGGTTATAATATTTTCTTCGTGCCTGGGCCTTTATTCTAGCCTGTCCCGTTGTCACATTCCTATCTATTAGTGTGTGTGTGTGTGTGTGTGTGTATAGATAGATAGATATATATATATATATATATATAGATATATATATATATATATATATATATATATATATATATATATATATATATATATATATATATATATATATATATATATATATATATATATGGTATGGAAGCCCATCAGTGAAACAACACATAGAAAAATTAACACTATATCGGGTCCTAACTGTACCCCATCTGAGGAACAAGTGCTTGAGAAGGGGTGCAGTTAGGACCCGAAATATAGCGTTATTTTTTTTCTATGTATTGTTTCACTGATGGGCTTCCTTACCATTTGGTGCTGTATGCTAAGAGTTTGTGATTACTCATATATATATATATATATATATATATATATATATATATATATATATATATATATATATATATATATATATATATATATATATATATATATATATATATATATATATATATATATATATATATACATATATATATATATCTATATATATATATATATATATATATATATATATATATATATATATATATATATATATATATATATATATATATATATATATATATATATATCCCAACAGGCAAAATATTTGAGAGATCGAATTTCTAAATATTGTGTCTGGAAGAGAATAATCCTTTCAGTAGATCCACACTCCAAGAGAATAATAACTGCGGTAAGTCAGTCATTAATTAATTACAATAATAATAATAATAATAATAATAATAATAATAATAATAATAATACCTAAGAGCTATAAGTGCATCATTTCCATAGTCATCATGTCACCTCTAGTGGAAAATGAGGCTGGTTTCCCCACCCCTATATAGCTTTCACATTTAACCACATCTTCAGCCGCATTACGTACTCTCTTCCTCGCCGGCAAATACTGCACACACCTCCCAGACTCTCCCTCATCTTCTATTTCTTCCAGGGTTTCGCCACCACCCTACCTACTCGTATATCCCCTAATAGAGTATCCCCCAACCAACACCTGCCTACCCGTCTATACCTAAAGACATCATTTCTTCCACCTCAGTGCCATCTTCCACTAACCACAAAACGACTCTTTTCTTACCTGGTGTGACGGATGAGCCATTTATTTTTTCTTCTTCTTTCTTTTATGAAGAGTCGAAAGCTATCAATAAATCCTCAAATGAGAGAGTCAGGAGGATACGATGTTCTTTAATAACCTCAAGAAGCAAACATTGCTGACAGGTTGTGATTACGAATTGCATTAAATACAATGACGATAGCTATGAAGCAAAGCGTAGGAATGTGAATTTCACGTGTGCTTTTTCAAATGCATGTACTGCAGCAAAGCGTAGGCATGTGAATTTCACGTGTTCTTTTTCAATTGCATGTACTGCAGAGCACGAATATACATCCTATATAAGCAGCTGAACGAGGAGGAAATATTTATATAATTTTCCTTTGAATAGAGCTGAAATAAAATGTATTCCGATGACCTCGTAAAGATACTGTTATATCATACACCCTTCACATCTATAATTTCTTACTAACCCAGATCATTGAACAGGGGATACCACACAAGGGTAGGCCACAGCTAATGTACTGTTAAATTATCTATAGCTAATCTACTTTGTCATATGACCATTTGAGCACTATCTGAATAAGAATTCTTCGCCATTGACTATGTATGCCATTATTTCCGGTACAGCTATTGACATAATGAAAAAAAGAAAAAAAATCAGACGTACATGATTGTCGCGGGTACAAAGTAGTTATATCATCATACTGCTACAAAATAAATTCGGCGCCTTCATAAATTTCAGCCTTAGGTAAAAAAAAAATGTACTCTGTAACTGTAAGTTATTTACTTAAGCCTAGGATATTTGCTCATGCCTAGTGTGTGTATGGGGATATATATATATTTATATATATATATATATATATATATATATATATATATATATATATATATATATATAGTTATTATTTATGGAAGGACACAGCTAATGGCCCACAGTACCCAGCATAGAGGGGTGCGAAGAATCTCCAGGGATCATGTTGACTCCACTATTGGCTTGAGGGCAGACATGCCTGGTGGTAGTAATGGTTCTGCCCATAACCTTGCACCTCCCAATAGATCTGCTTCTTTCACTCTACACTATTCTAACATTCGTGGGCTGAACTCTAATCTTTCGTCTGTGGAACAGCACTTGGGTACTTTCCTCCCTAACCTCCTCCTCCTATCTGAAACCCAGCTGTCTATACATGCTTCCACTGACCCATTTCAAATCTCTCACTATAATCTGTATACTCGTTTTTGTTCCAAAGGTGGGGTCTGTGCATACTGCAACACTGACACTCCTACTGCGAGGCTCATGGATCTTGAATCTCCTGACTTTGATGTTCTCTGGCTAAAAGTCTATATCTCCACTACCACTATTTTCCATTACTTCTGCTACTGTTCTCCAAACTCCACCGAGTCTGTGTCTTTCTTTGAATATCTGTCCTCGTGCCATAAGTCCTTGCTATCTTCTCACCCACATGCCGAAGTTCTCTACATTGGAGGCTTCAATGAACACCACAGTGAGTTGCTTCATTGTTTTCACACTAATGTGGGAGGAAGCGAGGCCCTTGCTCTCTCTATTGCTCATGATCTGGAGCAAATTGTCAAAC
>JAXCGZ010021728.1:5000-7500 GCA_037179515.1 Halocaridina rubra | reverse complement strand
CAACTTACAAGGGAGGGATTGCTGCCATTGTGTATAAATAGATATTCTTATTTATTTAAGATTAGCATATTCAACCTTTCAAGGAACTTTGTAAAGGTCCACAGAGCCGCAGCATCGCCTAGAAAATAGGACTATGCGAGATCAGTTTGAGTAACTTCAAAACTTAATTTTGGTAACGTTACAGTGACACACTGCACCCATCTTTCCCAGGAGAGCGAAGAACTCCACTACATCCAAGAGGCTTAACTCCTACCTCTAAAATCCATTTCATTCACATCACGTGAAAACCATATTTCACACGATTTATAAAATAAAACAAAAACTAGAAAGAGAGGAAAACATTATGAATGTAATTAAAGAATACTTTTTAAATCCAATACAACATAGAGACTTACACTTCACTTAATTTACAGTAAGATCATTAATTACATTAATATTTCATAGTACATACGCACATTCACTTCTATATTCCCAACAGTGCTACACATACGCAATAAAGTACAAACCCGTAAATATAAGATATAAGAATGGCAAAATATATATCGTATTAACCTTTTTATAATAATAATAAAATAATAATAATAATAATAATAATAATAATAATAATAATAATAATAATAATTATAATAATAATAATAATAACATTTATCAGACTATTCCTACCGTCAGAAATTAAACCTGGGACCCTGAAAAGCAAAGAAGTGACCATTGTGTTTATTTGAATTTCTGTTCTTCAAGGTCTAATTCCCCAGCCGTAAAAAATAATGATCATATCTAAATATCTGCAGATGTACAGTACGCATTTTTAAGTAAAACAACAACAACAACAACAACAATAATAATAATAATAATAATAATAGTAATAATAATAATAATGATAATAATAATAATAATAATAATAATAACAATAATGATAATAATATAATAATAATAGTAATAATAAGAATAATAATAATAATAATAATAATAATGATAATAATAATAATAATAATAGCATTATTATTACTATTATTATTATTATTATTATTATTATTATTAGTAGTAGTAGTAGTAGTAGTAGTAGTAGTAGTAGTAGTAGTAGCAGCTATCAAATAATTTTCTAAAAAAAAATTTAGTTTTTCAGAGTAACATTTAAAATGAGAAAAATAAACGTAAAGAGCATACACAAAAAACATTAAGAATAGAACAAAAAAGAAATCCAGAAACTTCATGATACGATCCTTCAGTTCCAATGATAACAGGATGTCCTACCATTCGCTTCCGTAGACGGGCTGGTGGTACTAAATAGCCTATGGTATATTAAAACGCTACGAGGGATTCTGAAATTAACATACTTGTATGTGGACGAGAGAGCTTGCAGGCATGGGAGTGGTAGTTACTTCATCTCATTCCAGATGCAATCAGATTCCAATAATACTAGATTAATATTCAGCCAGACGTTACTTTTTGTCTTTATTAATTGACAGTCCTCCCTTGTTCATATGGGATCAGTGTTTTTCACCAGCATCATGGAGAGTAGTGTTGGCTTTAAAGCAAAGTATGACGGCCATTTACAATTCCTGACATTAATCCTTTCCATTGATCCGGCCTTCGGATCGGCAAAGAATTGGACTGACTTACGCTCCCAGTGTTTTTGGGGGTTAAATATCTGTATACCATATTCTGCACTCGAGTTCGAGCCAACCTCGTTTGCAGCGGAAGAAAAATAAATAATAATAATTAAAATATATATATATATATATATATATATATATATATATATATATATATATATATATATATATATATATATATATATATATATATATATATATATATATATATATATATATATATATATATAATTTCATACAGTAAGCTCTGTAAAGAATGAGGCAAGAGCAATATTGACGACTATAATCTTCCAGATTCTGTTTGAGGGACCAAGTGCGGTATGAAATCAGGTATGTATATACCTGTCTTGGACGTGAGCCCTAATTCAAGACATAAATGAATAAAATAAATAAACAATCAAATAAAATAAACTGTTGGTGATGGGAATGATTTCTATTATATATAGTAACTGGAAACCGAACCAAGGGGAAAAGCGAGTGAGGGGAGAAGTAACTGTAAACGATTGGTGAGGGAATTGTTTTTGAAAATCAATAGTATTTAGGGATGGAAGCAAAAGGATAACCCCCCCCCCTTGTTTTAAGAAGGGAGGGGGGTAAAGGAAGCCTGTAAACTAGTCTTGCAGAGATTTGCCCAATATAAAAAGCTTTGAGATTCGAAACGGAAAGAAAGAATCCCCTCTTTCGCCCACAAAATGAGGGTATTAGGAACGGCAATATTCGTTTACCTTCAACTTTTCCCATTCTTATATGGGGTGGCTGTATTTCTTAACTACCCACTTGGAGGCTAGTATTCTACATTTGATTCATATTTACTGAAGGATTGTGGTGAGGACATTATTCCACCGAGTGTCACCAATGCGGTGGGATTTTCATCCCACTATTTTACA
>JAXCGZ010021727.1:22500-32418 GCA_037179515.1 Halocaridina rubra | reverse complement strand
TCATCTTGCTATGCTTTTCACGGCATTTCTTTCTCATAAACAAATTCAAATCCTCTGCCCAGCACTCTTTCATTTACTTTTCTTACCATTCCATCCATATACACATCGAACAGCCATGATGATAATACACAACCTTAAAGTAACCTCACATTCACCTCAAACTAATCAGCTTCACCATTCCCAACTACATCTAATGCTCTCCAGTTTATGAAAAATCTCTTAACGGCATCCAACAAATTCCACTTTTCATAATACACAACACCTATCATTCAAGTCCATAAGAACCCAAAAAGTGTATAAATATGTATACTTTATGTGCCTAAATTACCATAAGGACTTGATAAACACAGCTCTCCCGCTCCCAAGATAAAAATTTCTCCAAGTCTTTTCCTATTTCTCACGATCAACACCCTTCCATGTACTTTAACAACTGCACTCAGCAAGTTATTTCTTCTAGAACTTCTCACTTCCCTTTATATAGATGTATTATGTATATAAAGAAAGAACCTTTAAAGTTAGATGAGAGCCTCCTTTTCCCATAGCATACATTCTACAACGTCACCATGCGTTCCATTATTGTCCCACCATTATTGTCTTACATAGTTTCATGACCTACAATACCATTTATATATCCTCTCTTCTAATTTCCATCTCATGCTTCTCAGCTAGCAGTGATATTTTCCAAAACATCTCCCAGACTCAAAATCTTTGCCTCACTATTATCTTCTACATTTAGCAGTTTCTTAATATTCTCAGTCCTTCTCATTCAATTTGCTTTCGTCCATTAGCAGTTTCCTAGCTGTTGCTTTCGCCATCTTCTCCCCAACAGACTCATCTTCCTACTTTCTTTTCTCTACCTTCCAAAACTTTCTTTTATTCCTACAATTTTTTTTCAGAAACTATCTAGCTCCCTCCTCACATCCGCTCTTCTCTTTGCCTCCCTCACTACTTTACCAACCACTTTTTATCAACATTTTTTTCATATGCCTCCACATGTCTTTTCTGTAACCAAACCTCATATGTAAGCTTCTTTTTAATAACTGCCGCATTCACGTCTTCCTTCCCCCATTCATTACCTTACCTATTGCTTCCTTCCATTCTTCTCATCACACGCACTACCTCTTTTCACATTAGAGCTTCCTTCTTAAAGCATTTCTATTCTTTTGTTTGTACCCTCCTCGACCTCCTCTTGCACTACATTCAACGCAGTCTTCAGACTAATCTTTCTTTTTCTTTCTTAAGATGTTTTCTCACTTTTGGTATATCCCTCTCTCCTTCCCTTCTTGTCTTTCGACACCTTTCTCCTGTTCTCATTCTACTTTCCACTAATTAGGGATCAAATATTCCATCATTAGTCCCCTTTAATGCACATATACATCCAATGCCCTCCCACTCACCCTATTGTCCACAGCGTCATAATGCATTAACATTTCATCAATTACTTTCTTATTATCTACTCTTATGCATGCATGCTTAAGAAGAACCTTCCTCTTAATCACAGTATTGGCAATCAATATAACCCTCGCAATGAATTTTTCTATCATTATTGCTCCAGTCGTATTTTCACTAGCATACCACACTAGCCAATTACACCATCCACTGCCTAACTCCTTACTCTATCATTGAAATCTCTCATCAACGCCACATTCACATTCATTCCCAAGTCGTCTATATACATGTCCAAATTATTCCAAAACTGTTCTCTTCACTCACTTTACTCACTACCTGTATCTTATGAACACACAAACGCCCAAATCTCGCATCCCAATTTCATTTCCCCACCTATAATTCTTGACGGTATTCCCTTGCACTCAACTACACATTTGTTAATCTCCTTACTCATCAAGAGGGCCACCCCTTTTCCTTCACTCCCTCTATCTACTGTAGATATTCTACTTACTAAACTTGCAATTGCACCTTACCTTTACCTTTCGGCATTGATGAACTCAATGCTAGCACATCCACCCTTTTTTACACTCATGCTACCACTCTCCTCCCACTTAATGTCCCTCATGTCACAGCTATCCAAAATGTATAGGAGAATTGTAGAGATAGAAAATGGTATTCAGTAACCTAATAATGGAAATAGATACAGTTACGATCATCCTACAAAGAGAAGGAAATAAATTATCTTTATATTGCTGGAGCTGCAAACTTTTAGGGACATGTCAGCATTTTTTTTTTTTGAGATTTGTGAATTAATTTTGTAATGCTTCAAAGTTTATCATGCAGTTGCAACACCTTTTGTTTAGCCAAACAATTACTTTTAACCCAACAAAGAAAATTATATCTCAAATTCTTCTCGACCTAACATATTAAAGACAGCACGAATGCACTCAAACATACACATGCACACACAAACATATGCACAAAAAGATGGCATTGAAAGCATTGATTAAGCTCTGATTTATAACATTCTCTTTTAAACTGATACTCACACTTTATTGACAGCTCTAATATATCCTGGATAGAAAATTGCAGTTTACCAATCCACAGAGAATCTATAATATCCAAGCTTTGGATATTACAATCGACTAATCTGAAGCAATCACGACACCAATTTTTTAAAAGATAGATCTCTACATACTACCTCAGAACACCACAAGGCACTCTATCATCATATAGAGAAGAAAAAAAAACTATTTTTAATTGAACTCTTATAGAGACCTGCATAAAGTGTCCTTTTAGAAACATTATAAAAGCCTAATTAATAATTATATATTCTTGGCCCACTTAAGAAGTATAATGATAATTCTTGCTTAACAAATTGCATCCGTAATTTCAATATGAAACTAATTTTAAGAATTTACGCTGTGTTAATAGAATAGTGATTTGATGCAGACAAGAATAACTTTTATATTTATTTTTTATACCATAGAAAGATGTGCTCTCTCTCTCTCTCTCTCTCTCTCCTCCTCTCTCTCTCTCTCTCTCTCTCTCCTCTCCCTCATCTTCTATGCATTAGATTAGAGGGCTATATCTTGTTTATACGTTCATATTGCTCACTCTACTGTATATATACTCAAGATATACTTTTTTTACACTCTATTCAACTAAGAAAAAAGACGACTAGGTAGGCTGGAGGATAAGAATCATCTGCATAAGTGAATTTAAGATATAAGAAAGGCTCTTCTACTACCTAAGCGATAAATCACCTATCCATCCCTTGGTAAATTATTTACCAATTTATTTTCATTCCAACTTTCTTTACATTACTCTAAAAGAATAGCAATATGTAGACTGTAGAATTTAGACCTTATAGAAAATGTATATTGATGTGAGCCTTCATGTCCTACGATATTATGGTTTTATATATGATAGAAATATAGCACATGTTAATTATAAACATATATATATATATATATATATATATATATATATATATATATATATATATATATATATATATATATATATATATATATATATATATATATATATATGATAGATAGAGAGAGAGAGAGATAGATAGATACATAAACATATATCACAACGTATTCCCTGCGTGTCGTAAGAGGCAACAAAGAGTGGACGGGCCGAGGAGACTGGGAGTAACTTCTCCCCAATCTCTAGTTTTTGGGTGTGTAAATGTGTGTGGTTGTAGTACGATAGAGAGCAAAAGATGAGAGATTGGATATATATTTGGTAGGAGGAGGATGGATGTATTGGCATTGTGTGAGAGGAAATGAAAGGAAAATGAGAAGTGGTATTTGGTGAGATGACAGGTAAGGTGTCTGGGGTTGAAAGGGGGAAAGCTAGAGAAGGTGTGTCACTATTGCTGAGTGAATGGATGGTAAATAAGGTAGTGGAATGGAAAGAAGTGTCATATAGGCTGATGTGGGTGAGGGCTAGGATAGGAAGGGAATGTTGGGCTTTTGTTAGTGAGTATGTTCCAGGATATGAGAGAAGTGAAGAAGAGCGGGATGAATTCTGGAATGAGTTAACCAGGTGTGTGAATGGTTTGGGTAGAAGGAACTATGTAGTTGTGTTGGGTGACTTGAATGCCAGAGTGGGCGATGGAGAGGTAGAAGGTGTTGTAGGAAAGTATGAGGTACCAGGTGGGAATGAGAGTGGCGAGATTGTTAGATATGTGTGTGGAGCAAGAGTTGGTGATAGGAAATAGTTTTTTCAAGAAGAAGTTAATAAATGAGTATACATGGATGAGAGTGGCAAATGGAAGAGTGTAAGAAAGAGCATTGATGGATTATGTGTTGGTAGCAAAGAGAAAGATTGGTAGAGTGAAGGATGTGCATGCATTTAGGGATGTGGCTGCTTGGATGTCTGATCATTTTTTGGTTGAAGCAAAAGTGTTAGTAGCAAACAAGTGGTAAAATAGAGTGGGGGGGATGTAGAAAGGAAGTGGTGAAGGTGGAAGAGTTGAAAAAGCCAGAGAAGAGACAGGAATATCAGGACAGGTTGAGAGTGGCATATGACAGGGTGAAAGAAAGAGAAGTTGAGGAGTTAGAGCAGGAATTGGGGTTGATGAAAGGTTTTGTGGGACATGCAAGTGATGTGTGTGGAAAGAGTTTTGTTGAATGTGGCAAGAGGAGGGGCAGTGAGTGGTGGAATGAAGGGGTGAAAATAAAGGTGGAAGAGCAAAAAAGGGCTTTAGAGGAATAGTGAAGTGGGACAGTAGGGAGAAGTATGAAAGTTTTAGAGAGAAAAATGTAGATGGTAGAGGAAGAGAAGAGGTTGGCAAATGTTAGGGTGGAAAAGGATTTTAGGAGGTCATATGAGGAGAATAGAAAGAAGTTTTGGAAAGAAGTGAAGAGAGCAGGGAAGGGTGGATCGAGGATGGAAGAGACAGAGAAAGATGTGAATGGACAGATGTTAAGAGGGAACGATGCAAGGAAAAGATGGGCAGAATATTTTGAGTACTTGCTGAATGTTGAGGAAGATAAAGAGGTAGCTATAGTGGAAGTGAGGAGTGTTCAAGTGCCAGTAATGGGAGATGAAAATGAGAGAGAGATTACGAGAGAAAAGGTGAAAAGGACATTGTATGAAACGAAAGCAGGTAAAGCACCTGGAATGGATGGTGTGAGAGCGGAGATGTTGAAAGAAGGGGGTGTGACGGCATTGGAATGGTTAGTGAGTGTGTTAATATATGCTTTATATAGTCAATGGTGCCAGTGGATTGGGTGATTGATTGTATAGTGCCCCTTTATAAAGGTAAGGGAGGTGTGTATGAATGCAGTAATTTTAGAGGTATAAGTTTGTTGAGTGTGATAGGAAAAGAGTATGGTAGCATACTGGTTAATAGGATTAGGGATAAGACAAAAAATGTGATCGCGGAAGCGCAGAATGGTTTTAGGAGAGGAAGAGGTTGTATAGATCAGGTTTATATAGTTAGGCAGTTATGTGAGAAATATTTATCAGAGGGTAAGATTGTGTATTTTGCATTTTTGGATCTGGAGAAAGCATATGATAGAGTTGATAGAGAGGTAATGTGGAATGTTTTGGGGTTATATGAAATTGATGGTAGACTGTTACAAGCAGTGGAGATTGTATGAAGACACTAGAGCTTGTGTTAGGGTAGGGAATGAAGTGAGTGAGTGGTTTCCAGTGAGTGTGGAACTGAGACAGGGATGTGTGATGTCACCGAGGCTATTGAATTTGTTTATTGATGGAGTTGTAAAAGAGGTGAATGAGCGAGTGCGATAGTCGAGGTTTGAGAATGGTAGATGGGGATGCTAACGAGTGGGAGCTGAATCAGTCGCTGTTTGCAGATGATACTGTGGTGGTGGTAAATTCAGAGGAGAAGCTGTGTCTGTTAGTGTCAAAATTTGGAATGATGTGTGAGAGAAGGAAGTTAAGAGTGAATGTGGGAAAGAGTAAGGTTATGAGGTGTACAAGAAATGAGAATGGTGCCGGATTGAATGTTATGTTGAATGGAGAGACACGTAGGAAGTTGATAAGATTAATTATTTAGGCTCGGATATAGCTGCAAATGATATATATATATATATATATATATATATATATATATATATATATATATATATATATATATATATATATATATATATATATATATATATATATATATATATATATATATATATATATATATATATATATATATATATATATATATATATATTGTTAGCATACTGCACTAAATGATATGGAAGGCCATGAGTGAAACAAAACATATATATATATATATATATATATATATATATATATATATATATATATATATATATATATATATATATATATATATATATATATATATATATATATATATATATATATTATATATATATAATATATATATATATATATACACATATATAACGCTATGTTTCGGGTCCTAATTGGACCCCTTCTCAAGAGCAAGTGACTTGTACTTGAGAAGGGGCCCAGTTAGGACCCGAAATATACCAGTTTTTTTTCTTTCTATATGTTGTTTCACTGCTAGACTTTCTTACCATATATATATATATATATATATATATATATATATATATATATATATATATATATATATATATATATATATATATATATATAGAAATACATGTATGCACACATTCATACATACATACATGCATGCACACATTCATATATATATATATATATATATATATATATATATATATATATATATATATATATATATATATATATATATATATATATATATATATATATATATATATATATATATATATATATATATATATATAATACATACATCATCCATCCATCCATCCATCATACATACATACATACATACATACATACATACATACATACATACATACATACATACATACATACATACATACATACATACATACATACATACATACATACATACATACATACATACATACATTCATACATACATACATATATACATACATGTATACAAAGATACATACTTACATACATACATACATACATACATACATACATACATACATACATACATACGTACGTACGTACGTACATACATACATACATACATACATACATACATACATACATACATACATACATACATACATACATACATACATACATACATACATACATACATACATACATACATACATACATACATACATACATACATACATACATACATCCGCATACATTGGTAAAAATTGGTTTGGTAATAGAGTAGCTGATGCATGGAACAAGCTTCCTAGTATGATAGTAAATGCCTATACCTTAGACACCTTCAAATGTAGATTAGATAGACATATGACAGAGGTAGGGTGGGTATGAATAGGTTAGTGCTTATTAGAAAAATCATAAAAAGAAAAATAGAATAAATAAGTAGAGTAGAATAGAATAGGTTAGACATGCTGAAAATACAATTAAAAAATGGAGCTGCCTCGTGTGTGCCAATAGGCACGTTGCAGTGTCCTCTATTCTTATGTTCTTATGTTCTTATATATTTTCAGTTAAATGCATTTAGACCAAAGTGTCTGAATATGATATTCTTCACTTTTTTTTCTCTTCCTCTATATTCTCACAACCAAATTGGCTTTAGGAGACATGTTGTATACTAATTCACTGTGAAACTCAGTTTTCTTAAAATGCTAATTTTGTTGCTGCATAGCATCTTTTCTTTAATAAACTTTTTTGTTTTTGCATCTCATATCGTCTGGAATGGTACATATTCATTTCGCACACATTAGAAAATTACGGGGATTCGCCGTAGGGCAGTGGTTAGACCACCTAACTCGAGTAGTGATGAGGTCGCGTCTGAGCCCACCGTAGGGTATTGAGAAGGGCATCTAACTTCTTATTTTCAACAGCCTTACATGGTTCACCTTCATAATTGTGTTTAATTCTGACGCAAAAATAAGACATAAAAAGGTGCGTATATATTGCCTCTTCTTGGAATTTAGTTTGAGAATAATTGACGTGTAATTTTTTTATGAGTGACACCTAAGAAGGCAAAAACCTAGCCCCATTAATAAAGGCCCGGACAGGAGAAAACATTAACACGAAGGAAAAGAAAATATTTATGAACAAGGTGGAGGTGTGGTAATGATACACAAAGGAAAAGCAGAGACTGAAATATATAATCAAAGTACTGAGAACCTGGAGATATGGAGAATTAGGCCCTGAGATGACGATGATCATCTCAGGGAAAAACGGACTGAGGAAGAGAGTTCCAAAGTCTAGAGGTAGATGGGATGAAGTAGTCGATGAACCGGCCAATCTGGGAGCTACAAATCTATACACATTACCTATAAGATGAGGCCGCATGACGAGTGTTAAGCGGCATCGGCAGTGGGGGAGGGATGCAACTCGTCAACTCATTAGAGTAGCGATGAATGTAGTAGTGACAGAAAAGGGAAAGGGATGACACCTTACGAGGAAGAGAGAGAGAATCCAGAATAGAAGTATGAGAAGGATCATAAATGAGTGTGAATGTCCTAGATTTAACCCTATCAATGAGATAAGTATGAGAAGAAGCACCCCAGATGCGTGAGTAACAGCCGCCCGTTGCAATACTACAGCTGTAGGTTTTTGAGTTAAATAGGTCTGTCCAGGACAGTTCGATGTTAAGTCTTCCTTCAGTTACGGTTCTTTTTCTATGCCTACAGCTACACTGAATATTCATGGCTATTCATTACACGTCTTTTATTATCCCTTCACATCTGGCAAGTCATTACACTCTCCATCTCTTTTTCTCTTTATGTATTCTTCGTGCCCAGGCCCGATGAGGGCTGTTGTCTTTTATATTTTTTGGCCCGTCCTGGTGTCACAATCATTAAAAAAAAAGTATTCTAAGCAGGGACGGATAAGACCTTTATAGATTGTATGTAACTGAAAGAGGAAAAGTAATGACGAAAGCATTATGGATGCAGACTTAGAAATTTGGATTATGCGATCCCCCCAAGACAAGTTAGAGGCTATATGAATTCCTAATATGTTGATAGAATTAAAAGGAAAATTTTCGTTAGTTGTTCGAAGACAATAGGGCCATCAGGAGGAGGAGAATATAAAAGATAGCCAGAAGCTGTCTTGGAGGCACTAAAGTTAACTAACTATTGGGTGTTCCACTCAGATTCCCTTCGCAAATCAAAGTTGAGAGTAGGAGAAAGAGTGACTCGAGACTGATTACGAGTAGCAAATAAAGGTTGAGAAAAGGCAGAGGAAAAGTGAAGGGTAGAATCGCGGGAAAAAGACGTGAAGAATAGAGGAAGATGGAGATTATAGAGGATCATTGATGAAAAGAAGGAACAGCATAAGTGAAAGAACAGAACCCTGTGGAACACCACTGGTACAGGGAATGGGCTATATGCTGGAACGTCAACAGCTACAGATATAAATCGTACAGAAAGATAACTGGAAATCAGAGAACAGAAACTTGGAGTAAAGCCATAGGCAGGGTGTTTGGCCTACAGGGTCATGTGTCAGACTCTGTCGAAAGCCTTAAAGATTTGGAGGGCGATGACAAAGGATTCCCCATCGTTCTTCAGAACAGAAGACCATAAATGCAGAAGATAGGACAGGAGGTCATCAGCGGATCTTGCCTTGCGAAAGGGATACTGATGATAGGAAATAGCCTAAGTAAGTTAGATTCAATACTTTTCAATAAGTGATCACAGAGCAAAGCTTCAAAAACTTTAGCGATTAAAGAGGTTAGGGCAATTGGTCGGTAGTTTGAAGGAATAAAGCAGTCACCCTTCTTAGGAAGAGGTTGCAGTAGAGCATACTGTGAAGATTAGGATAGATACTGGTTGAGAGAATGAGGCTAAAATGACGGCAAAGCACGGGAGACAGTTCATTTGCTAACTCCTTAAGGAACTTTGCAGGCATACCATCTGAACCAGATGCCTTTAGCGAGTGCAGAACCTTATGAATTTTGCTTGAAGAAAGGATAAGGGAGGCATAGGGGTAAAGGGGGGTTAAAATTGAGGAAAGGGGTGCTGGAATTGTTTACGA
>JAXCGZ010021727.1:0-2500 GCA_037179515.1 Halocaridina rubra | reverse complement strand
AAAGGTATCTTAGGCACAGATAATGTCGATTTGCTGGTTGAAATTCTAACAAAAGACTTTCATGAATGCCTAGAAAATTGCGCACCCATTGTAGCAAGAAAAATAACTCTCCCATCAGCCCCTGACTAATTGATGACATCAAAGAAGTAATGCAAATCAGAAATCAAATACAAAACAATGAATAGATATGATATGACTCTCCGTGACTGTTATAAACTAGATAAGAAACGTGTCAGATCCCTCATTGATATAAATAAAAGAAATTTTACAAAAAACAACTTAATGACTCTCGACATGATACAGCGGCAACATGGAAAGTGATAAGAAGCATGATACCAAATGGAAAGACTACCTCAGAAGGTTATGAAATTATTATGGAGCTGAAAGACAAAGCAGAAAACTTTAATAACTATTTTGCTACCTTTGGCAAAAATACATATGAAAATACGCAAGAAAACATGAACTCAGTGACCATTAGTAATTACTTAATTGACAATTCTTCTAATTTAAACATCAGAGAGTACTTCAAGATCATTCCTGTTGATTGTGCTAACATAAATCTTACCATAAAGAGCCTATGAAACTCTGGTTTCTATGGTCCAGATGGTATACCCTTTCAATTCATCAGTGATGCTCTATCTATGATTGCATCTTATATATTACCTATTGTAAACACCTTATTTGTTACTAGAAGGATTCATGATTCTTGGAAAAAACTCACATGAAATATCTCTTCATATAAAGGGGGATAGAGATGATGTGTCAAATTATCGTCCAATTTCCCTGCTACCAATTTTCTCTAAAATATTAGAAAAAAAATTGTTGCATGCCAACTAATGTCATATCTAGAGACAAACAATTTGTTAACTATTAACCAGCATAGTTTCAGACCGAAACTCTCTACCGAAACTGCACTGCTCACTACCAAAAAAATGTACAAAAATATAGATAATAAAAATATCTCAGGTTGTATCATTAGACTTACCAAAGCCAGTGACAGTGAAAGCCATTAAATTCTTATTAATAAATGTACTAACATAAATATTGACCCCACCTTATTTGGTGAGTATCCATCTAATCGCAAACAATCTATCCATCTTAACAGCATTATCTCTACTCCAAAAAATTGTATCATTTGGTGTTCCACAGGGATCAGTACTTGATCCTATTCACTTCGCCATTTACGTAAATGACTTTTTTTGTTTCATTTCCGACTGCTTAGTTGTACGATATGTAGATGACACTCAGCTACTCCTTACTGGTGATATTAATAAACTCCCAGAGCTAACCTTAAGAGCAGAAAACACTCTGTCAAAAATTTAACCTTTTTTGTTTTAAGAAATTGGCCTGTTAATTAACGAAAGTATAATGCAGTGCATGTTTATTGGATCAAGGTATAACATAGCGCAAATTCCAGAAAACACAATCACAAGTTTCAGCGAAATATCAACACTTTTAGCAAAATTGTCAAAAATCTAGGAATTCACTTTGATAACAACATGCTGTTTGATTTCCATATAGATAAAGAAGAAAAGAGGTAAGAGGAACACTAATGTACTTATCACGTATATAAGAGACTACCATTCGAATAACGGTGTCGAATCTCTAGCCCTAAGTCATATTAATTATTGCACAACAGTATGGGGAGCTACCAATAAGATTCAGAAAAAATAGACAACCGAAGCTTATTAATTTTGCAGCTCGAGTTACCCTGGGAGGAATAATAAAACATGACCACATCACAACAGCTCTCAAAAAAATTGAGTGGCTGTAGGCAGAAAACAAGATCGTCAATGCTATTTACGTTTTTGAATACTAAATTTTGAACCATCACTAATCCTAAGTGGCTATTCAGTTTCAAAACAGTCAGGGATAGAAGGGGAACCATCACAGCACAGAGCAGTGGGATCTTCATTCAGAGAACAAAAACAGATGCATCTTAAAAATTCATCCTCCTTCACAGTTATCAAAGACAATATATAAACTTTTCTTCTGGACAAATAGTTACTGTTCACACACTAATCAAACTTAACGATTTAATGCAATTTCCCTTAACACTATATATTCTCTATGTAAATTGATAACGCCTTCCTTGATCTTTAAGTTAAGAACTAATTATTATCATTGCAAGGAGTACAAATATGGTGATGTTGCCGATAATAACGATCCTGGGTCGAGTGTTACTTTTACTACTTTATTATTAACATTATTGTTGCCATATTTACTATGATCATTGTTATTATATCTTTTAAGTGTAGCTACTGTTAATTTTCTAAGTTAGCTTTACCTGTGTTCACTTGTTAACATATTATAATTCATGCATCCTAATGCGAAATATATCACTAATGCTCTACTTTAGTGTCATTATTTCCACTGTATTATCATCAATAATTTTAGTATTACTACTATTGTTATTATTATTATTATTATTATTATTATTATTATTATTATTTCTATAATTATTATTATTATTATTATTATTATTATTATTATTATTATC
>JAXCGZ010021726.1:7500-32466 GCA_037179515.1 Halocaridina rubra | reverse complement strand
ATTATTAGCACTGTATCATTCTAATTAAGTAATGGCATGCTGTTTATTAACGATCAACTTAATTTAGAAATGTCCATTTAATAGCAATTTGCTGTAGCATAGCAGTAGAATGTTCAACTCGGGAGTGAAGGACTCCCGTTCGACTCCGTAGGAGCGTAATAGAAAGAGTATTCAACCTTAATTCCCCTGCTCCAATCCGTCTGTCTTTATCCTCAAATAAGTATTAATTGTGATGTATAAAATGTACAAATATTACAGAAGGAAAATAAGTAACATCGTCATATATCAAATCTAAACAAAACTTCCCCTTGAGGGAGGGGGTAAGAATACATCCCTTATGTCCCCTGCATGTCGTAAAAGTCGATTAAATGGGACAGAGTGAGGGAACTGTGAATCCCCTCCTCTGTATTTCTCATCACACATAGTCAAGCTATATTGCTTTGATTCAACCACCATCTTAAAAGGGGTAATATGGCTACTGTATACAGATATACATTAAACTAATACAAATTAACATTTACAGGGGAGTTTGTACAGCGGCACCCTGTTACTGCATTGTCATGGAATACTGTCCGTATGGAGCTCTGTACAACCTCTTAAAAGACGGCAGCGACATTCCTCCAGACAGAGTTGCAACCTGGGCCAAAGAGATTGCCTCTGGCATGAATTATCTTCATCAGCACAAAATTATCCATCGGGATCTGAAAAGTCCTAAGTAAGACAATTTTGTGTGGATTTCTGAAGATGTATATCTATACGTACAGTATGATTGTACAGTACAGTACAATGGCCGTAATCCAGACATAAAAGTGGGAGATATCTCTCTTAATTGTTAAATGTGCTGGTTTTGATATTGGGTTTCTTACGTACTCCCTAGTTTTTTGCGCTCTAAATTATATTTATTTATTTAACGTAACGACTATTACTTATTTTCAAACGCATGTAGGCTTATATGTAAAAAGTGATACATGAAGAAATATGTGTATTGGAGAACCAAATGTTTTACAACTAAACGTTTTTCTATTAAACTTCCTTTGTTTTGTACTGATATTATCATGGCCATCATTCTGTCCTCCTTAATTCTGGTATGCTTATTGGGAGTAATAAAAAAATTAATAATATGTAGATTGCAGAACTAAATGTCATTCAGCTAAATGTTTTTCTACAGAACCTCTTTTGTTCTAAACTGAAATTATCATGACTATAACTCTTTTATTCTGAATTTCAGTGTACTTATTGGGAGCAATCAAGAAATCAAAATCAGCGATTTTGGAACGTGTCGTGAATGGAATGATGTTAGTACCAGAATGAGCTTCGCTGGAACCCTAGCCTGGATGGCCCCAGAGGTTATTCGGAATGAGCCCTGCAATGAAAAAGTCGATATATGGTAAAGATAATTATTATCCATTCACTATCATTATGACTACTTTTACGTACAATGAGATACGACCATAGAGACAAATTGGTGTTGGATAGTCGTAGGTAGTTTCTCGCCAATCATGGAAATATAGAGTACAGTACAAGAAGAAACAGAGTATAATGTAACAATAATTTTTTGTAGAAAATTAGTCAAATAGAGAAAGTTATTAAGAATCTGGGATGGTAGCTAGAGTTGAAAAACTGGGATAATTGATGATGGTAGGTATTCAAAAGAGAAAACCTTTAAAGGTGTTAGGATAATACAAAAAACAATACCTAATGGGTTAAAATCCCTAGCATTGTTTCAGTTATTACCTCTCTACGCAGCTGCATATGTCGAGTTCAGAATCACAAGATATAATATGATAGTTTATGTCAATTTAAAAATTCCTCTTCACCAAAATCTTACAAAATCTGTGACATTTAGGTCATTTGGAGTTGTTCTGTGGGAACTGCTGACTTGCGAGATACCTTATAGAGATGTGGACAACTCGGCAATTATCTACGGTGTTGGATCGAATTCTCTGCACCTACCAATTCCTAGTACATGTCCTGATGGTTTTAGATTAATTGTTCAGATGTGCTGGAATAACAAACCCCGGAACAGACCCTCCTTCAAGTACATTCTCATGCACCTGGATATCGCTGCCGTAGAGATTCGAAGTACTCCACCAGAAACGTACTTTAAAACTCAGGTTGGTAACAGTGCAATTACAAGTATATTATTAGCAACAAGAGTACATATACAATGCTGTAAGTCTGTGTTGAGTGTCAGATTTATATTTACTTTGCAGTATAAGCACATAATATACAAGTGTTTGTAGCTAAATTCCTAACAAATGACTTCGTAAGATCTAATGGAAATTTAGTACAGTATCAGCAATAAGAGTACAGATATGAAGCTGTAAGTCTATGTTGAGTTTCAAGTACAGACACTCCCCAACTTATGAACGAGTTAGGTTCCAGAGGTCTGTTCGTAAGTTGCGTTTACTGTATAATTAAAAAATAAAGAGTACTGTACAATACATACATATGCAGTACTGTACAGTACTTAGGCTAAAGACACTTAACTACTGCATAAACATAAAGTGTACAGTAATAATGAATTTTGATACAGTAATGACAATGTGATAATACAGTACAGTAATACATACATTAATACATGAGTAAATAATGGGTAAGTTTTTGTCTATATCTCTGAATGTTTGTAACGCAGTTGTTTGTAAGTGGGGGAGCTTCTGTATATTTATTTTATCTATAAGTACATAACATACATGTGTTTGTAGCTAAATTCTTAACAAATGAATTCATAATATCTTAATGGTTACTTGAGAGTAAGGTACTTCATGCCAGCTTTCTTCCTGTAACTGACATCACATTTGCAGTGAGCACGTTACTAAGAACTAATAATGCTTTTCATTAAACAAGTTCATAAGTCATATATGTGATTAAATATATTTCCACTGCATGTAGACTCTTCTTCTACTTTCTCTGTACCTTATCACACGTTTATGTGGGGTCAATGTTCTAACAGCTCTCCTACACTTAGCATTTATATACGACACAGCTAACAGTATAAATATAATTCCCAGATGACCTGGAAAGCCGAGATACGACAGCAGATGGCATCCATGAATTCACGTGGCTCACACATACCACATATGGAGGAGGATCTGGTTAAACGGAGGCATGATGAACTAAAACATGCGCAGGATATTCGAGAACACTGGGAAAGGAAATTGGTGATTGCGAATGACTTGTATCTTGAACTGTCTGCAGCTATGTTACAACTAGAACAGAGGGAAAAGGAGCTTATCAAGTGAGTTAACTTCAATGTAAAATTATATGAGGATATTATGGATCTCGTAGAGTAACTCCAAGCACTCTAGGGTTTTTCATATTCACAGGACAATCCACATGACCTGACATGACTTGACTTAACCTATACTATCCTTACTATTAACGGGGTTATTTAGCTTCCAAGAATTACTCGCCATTACAAGATCTGATATTTTTAGGGGTTCAAGCATGAGAGGAAAATGTTAAGAGTCTGTTGAGACTGGACAAAAGGAAGAATCTGTTTAAATTCTGGTATTTCATCATAACATATAAAATGTTGTAAATTAATGCACTTAGAATGAGCTGTAGCAGCTATGCTAATGATTGCAATAAAATATTTTCAACTGCAATCATTTTAGTGATGATAATTATTGAGTGGGAAAACACATATTTTGAGTAATGAAATGCATCATTAGTAGCTTTCATAACTTGCTGAAATAAGCTAAATATTTTTACATAATAATTCTGAATTCTACATTACCTCATACTGGTATTTTAGTGGAGATGTCAATATTTTAGAACTGTTATAGTAAGCCCACTGCTATATTTACAGAAGGGAACATGCAAACCAGATACACAAAGGCAAAAGACGAATAGTACGGCCACTCATAAAGGCGCAGGAGCGCCTCCAAGCTCGTAAAAGTGGCCAGTTCACGTCATCCAACCCAACTAGTCCCGAAGCTCCAACAAGTACTATTCTACCTCCCAAATTAACACAAGTAAGAAATCATCTTTATGTATTATTCAATAATGCACATGAAATATAGTGGTTTAAATGAAAAGATGTATGAAGAGAATAAACTAATTTAATTTTTTATCCGAACTTTGCAGCACAATCGCACCAAGAAGCCTTTGTACACAGAAATGGACAGCAACAATACACCATTGTCAACGACTCGTCCAGCATCCTTGCATGTAACGCAGACACACTCCCGAATCTCATCTCCCTCACACGGTGTGGGAGTGCCCGGTGACACGAACCAAGAAACGGAACTCATTAGAAACACTTCGGGGTCGACTCGACGACGCCGACACCAAAGAAATAAAAGTTATGGAGGCGTTGTGGCTTATATGAGCTCAACCAGTCCTAGGCATAGTCCAGTAATTGACAGAAGGGTAAGAGAGTGAGAGTCATTATTATCGAAAGGGTATTAACCCTGTATAAATTTATAAGTACTTTAAAAAAAAAGCAGGCACTGTCTTAGTGCAAGTTTCTATACAGTAGAATACTCATAAAAACTACTTATATAGTTGTACACTGGCAACAATACATAAATTCTAACTCAATATTTTAGTTGAATATGTGACAACACTGTTAGCTTGAGTGGAAAATAGTATCTTCCGTGAAAAAATGTATTATTATTATTATTATTATTATTACTATTATTATTTGATGTAAACATCTGTTTTAACAGGGCTACAGCCTCAGTCCTAGTCAAGAAAGAGTTCCAGTTTTAGTAGACTCTGGGACTCAAACAGATCACATGGATATGAGTGAAACTGATGCATCTCCAGTCAAAACGCCAGGGCCCCACAAACCGTCCACGCTCCCTCTTCAGTCAGAGGATAGGGATACTGGGGGAGAGACCAACCCACCATGTGGTCATACAGTCCTGGAGACAAGTCCGAATGGTAATACCATTCCAGAGCAGAGTCCATGCTGTGAACATTGCCCTAGGCAAAGGTACAGACGGTTCATCTCCACAGATTCAAATGATTCCAATAAAAATTTCCCCATTGCTGATCCTGTTGTGGCTAGATTAAGCGAAGGCAGGCCGGAGTACACTATCGAAGAAACTCTTCAAATTCTCAACAATAATGAAGACGACGTCGATATCCTACATCAGCTCGGAGACAAGTGGGACGCCATCGAACGTGTGTTAGCCGATAAAAAGGCCTTGCCGAATGGTTACGCGCGTGTCAAGCATTCCCCTCTGCGAAGCTTCAGTTCTCGCATACCAGAAAATACTTTTCAAGATGCGACGCATTTAGAAGCACCTTCAAAGTTTGAGGGAATGTCACAAAGCCAGTCGTCTAATGCCACGAACGAGACAGAAGAAGAGCGGCACTCAAGTCTCGACCAAGACATTCTGAACCGAAATTCAGATATGGTAGCATCTAGTGAGATAGATTCTAGTCATGATTCTGTTGGCCATGAAGTTTCTGCTTCTGAGGAAGAAGAAGAAGATGAAGACGATTGTGACGATGGATCTGTCGATGGTCGTTATCAGATCATTAAGCGAAGATGGTAAGTGAGATATGCTGTAGAGCAAAATATATTGATGCCATTTTCTTTCTGCAGTTCTACATCTGTTTACCATAACATCAATTTCTCTATTACCATGCTTTACATTTGATATAATTCTTCACTTTGAGTAGTTTATTGCATATATACTTTGTATAATATTCTGTTCTATTATACATTAGTGTATTTATAATAGCTATATCAAACTCTGGATTAGTGTTATGTTACGGATTAATACTTTGACAGTCATTTCGTTTAACTTTGCTTGTATTCATTTTTGAATACGCAGATGTTGTGCAGAAGCTGAATGGAGACAGCATTATAGCTGTGAACTTTCTGGTGGAAAGTTTGACTCTGTAGTGTTAGTCATTACTAGCAACATTATGAGAAATATACTCATGCATGATCCATTACTTAATAGCAAATTTCAAGAAGCATAAACTATGGTTAGGTTTCTCTGTTGTTATAAAAATACTGTATATGTCCTTTACAGCTTCATGCGTCGCCCTATCCCACGGAGCAAAAATCACCGTTCGGTTTGCATGACTCGTTCTATGCAGAGCACTCAAAGCTCTGAAGGCGGGATGTCAGAAGATGATGCCGGGCCATCAATAACTGGTTCTTTTTACAACAGAAGAGTAGGAATCCCTGACTCTTCAGGGCGATATCCTTCAAGGTTGATGGTAAGTAATGGAAAAAAGTATTTTGTTCACATGTGTAGTGATTATCTGTAATTATTATAGCAGAATAATAGGGACCATGGTAGAGTAGTGATTAGAATACTCGAGAGCTGACAGATCCGCAAAGGAGCCTGCCATGGGGCGATAGGAAGGGCACCCAGTTTTAATTCCCCAGCTCCAATCTGTCTGTGTCCATCCAATAATGGAGATTAATAGAGACACATAAAACATATGCACTATGAAAAAATTAAATTACTCATCAACTCACCAAAGTTTTGGAATCTTATGACATCTTCTGTTATCAATTTTTTATTAGCTTCCAATTAGGAAGAGTAGAAAAAATTAGACACAAAACACAGTATGGTAATTCAGCTGAAAGTAATGATACAGCAAAAATTTTTTCACATTACTCAGGTTGGATTATTAATCTATCTCGCATAATATTTAAGTATGACCGAGCAAAACATACTGCATTTGCTTAGTTGGTGTCATAACCAGGTCCACTGGTAAAATAAGCAAGTAAGTTCTTTGACAATTCATCCCATGGTAACTCTTCTTACAGAACAGTGGCATGGCATCCAACGACAGTGACACCTCAGATTCTGGTGAAGATGACAACGAGGATGAAGATGCTATCAGCGTCAAGGCAGCTGAGCCTAGAGCCCTTCTCGACTCTAGTGTACCTGTAGAAGTTAATATCTTAGATGTAGGAGTTGCAGCAGTTCTAGACAGCTAAGAAAAAAGTGTCAATGATTTCATACTGTATACGCAACAGCTATATAATGGAATCAATATAAATATATGAAAATTAATACTGTCCACTAAGTTAGAGAAATGACTTATGGCACTAAATTTAAACACCAGGTGAAAAGAATTAATTGGAAAATAATCTGCATTAGTATTTCATGTACCTGTTTGGTCAAAATATTTATATAATTATGTGAAGTAGGTGTACAAAGTATTTGCTTTGACTCAGCCACCCCCTTTATAAGGGGGAATATGGCTTTGGTATTTGGATGGAGGTGTACTAAATGCATGCAAGATGTACTACACTGTATATAATACAGTACAATCCGTTAGTTAAATAAATTTAATTATTCTGAAAGTACGTATCAAAAGTCAAGGATTTCTAGATGATCTGTGAGCAGTATAGATATAAGAATCCGTTATTATACCATCTTTACACAAGTTACTTCAAGTGTATCATGTAGACAGTCATATTACATTCTGACTAAAAAGCAACAACCTCCAGGTCACTGACTCCAACAGCCTACTTCTTTCTTAGAGACTAATAAATTGACATTTATTATCGACATTTTAGGAAGAAGTATCAATTCACCAGAAGAATTTTCATTGCATGCCAGAACTTTACTGTATTTAATATTACCATTACAATACTGTTCTCAAGAGCTGTTACATGTTTAAGTACAGTACATGTAATTAGTATTAACTGTTTTCACGACTACTGTATTTACCTCTGTCAACTAAAGGAAGATCTGAAAATACGCACATTCCTTTACTGTTACTTTTGTACGATAAACTAATTAATTAGCACAAACATTTGCGGAAGAATCTGAAGTTACGAAATTATTAGTACGATGAAAGTTATATGACAATTTAAGTTAATAAGTTAATTAGGACTTGTTGTATTTAACATTTGCATTTCATGTTAAAATTTATAATATTAATTGCCTATCTGTTGATGCTTTGTTTGTTTTGAAAAAGTTTATTAGTAATGACATGGGCATATGCCGGTTCTTTTCATGGCTTGGAAAAACGAGCATTCCATAATGTTAAAAAATTATTATTTTTAAGGTATTTGTACATTATTGTAATTAGGTTATTTTTATTATTTAAGCTACCATAAGGTGCAGTCGTTTGTTAAGTTTTTTTTTACAATCATATTGGTTGTGTTTGTCCATACTCGTTTTTGTTCTAGTCCGGAGAGGAGAATCTCGTTTGCTGAAACCACACGCTCGAAAGTAAGGACAAAGAGTTTAGGTATTCGAAAACGATTTGTACATATGACGATTCTAGAAGGGATACGCATTAAGCTAGCAACTGTAGTGTCTTTGAAGAAATAGAAATTGTAGATCCAGCCCAAATACACATTGAAAAAGAGGAGACGCAGAAGTAATTGCGAAAGTGAAAATTAAACTTATATATTTTGTCAGGCTTGAGCCAAAGGAGAGAATAGATGTAAGGACTATTATTAGATAGATTGTTAGCTAATGCATTTACCAAAATCCTGCTAAAATATGATGATGAGTTATTACCTAAATTGCCATGAGGTTTAAGATATTCATTCAGTTCATTTATTGTACAGTAGATTAATCGACATTGTAAATATTCCATTCCCCCTGTCCTATCATTAATCCTCACTTGTTAATTAATGCAGGAAGAGAAGAGTAAGTGACATGCCAGAGAGGCAAGTATGAGTTTTTTCGGTTTATCTTGTATACTATAAAGGATTAATAATGAACACTGACCCAGGGTGTGGTCATAATCTTTTGAAGAGTGTTTTGTAAAGTTAAATCAATTTCCTGACTTATTTGTGAATGTCATAAGAGTCAGTTAGTCCCATGTTGGTTTATGCAATGGTTTTACTGTAAGCAAGAAAAATTGTATAGTCACAACAAGCATGCAGAAGTGTTTTTTCACTAGTTGCAATGGGAAAGAATATTACATTAGAAGTGTCATTAATCTGAAGTTGATTCTTGATGATGATAGCACAGTGTATAATATTTTCTTATATGTAACAAAGATATCGAAAGCCTTTTTACATGAAGAAATTGGGGCGAAAATTAAATTTTACTCTTAAATAAGGATCATTCAACTCTACAGATAAGTTTTCCTTGATGAAAGAATACAAATGCAGTATATGGACAATTTTATGACTTCATCATATCCGTTCAATGCAGAATAATTTCTTCAGTTTTTAAAACCATGTTGCTGCCATTTTAGTAGTGTATTCAAGATTTTTTAAAATGACTTTAAAATTTCAGAATTATATTTTCAAACTAACTAAAGACCTACATAGTTAAGTTTAGACATTTTAAATTTATGTTAATTAAAGAAGAGTATGATCAGCTGAGAGTAATTATTGCAATACTTTTATTGTACATCATTAGATACTTAAGAGTAACTATAAACTCTCAGCTATTAAGAATTGCATCCTTTCTCTTTTAACAGCTATATGCTCTAAAGGTGCCCATACACGGTGCAATTTGCCCTTGAGACTCAAGACAGATCTGGTTGGATCTGACATGATTGGATCGCCTATGGGATGGTTATGGATCACAACCAGCCCACAGACGATTCAAGCTGGTCGGATCCAACCAGACCCTAAGTGTTTTTGACAATGCAGAATATTATTTTTCTTTGTTACAAGTATGAGTTTCTTATTTAAAATGGTGATGTGCGACATGTTACTATAAATATCCAATCACAAATGTTCACTAGTAATACCCCATTATGGGCGTGAACACAGTTTGGCTGGGGAATTAAGACCGGATACTTTTTCCAGCTTCTGCCTGTGAGCTCGCTCACAGTTCTGTCAACTCCCCAGCTGAGTGTGAGAAGATATAGTGTATAAATTTTTATTCAGTATACAATATTTTAATGTAAAAATACTTTCACAGCAAAGATTATGAACCTTTTCTCTGGAATATGTTCATAATGTATGTCCTTATAGTATTCCAAAGAGAAAGCCAGACAATGGGGAGTTCATTATTGTATTGTAAATGTTATGTAAATTTCCAGAGTGGGAGTATAATGCAGGTGTGGACATAGCCTTGTATATAAGAATAATAAATTGTATTTCCAATTTTTTTTTATCATGTTCATCTATCTAAAATGCAATCAGTAATGGAACAGCTAACAGAGATTCACCCACTTTGGAGGCTGTATGTGTTTTTCCAGCTTTTAAATCTAATCTATGTAGGAGACGACAACCCCTGCCCCTTAAGGGAAGTGAGAACCTGGGGACAGCTTCGGTCACCTGGCCGATTATCTCATTCTGTTACACAACACAAACAACAACTCAGTTTTTTCCACACCGAGAAATGACTCTCCCGAGCCATTTCTCGAAGACTGTCTCTTTCCCTGGACATCGAGAGCAATGCAGGAAATGCATATGATTGACTACATTGCACACAACCTCGTACGTCACCATCACAACATATACTCTCTTAGAGCTCAGGAGGAAAGCCCGGGACTGCAAGTGGACTTCCTTTGAACCACAGGGCTGTTCGGCAGGGCAGTTTAGATAAATACAATAACAGACAGAGAGAAGTTCATATAAAACATGAAGATATTCATATGCACATAACTTCCAGAGTGAGAAACTCTTTCAACTGATCATTACTGAGTGTACTTCATTTATATATAGCACTACATTTAAACCTACTATTAAATTACAAATAAAGGAAAGGATAAGAACTATGTTATTATTTGTCAGCGAATAAGAACTCCGCTTTTGATTCAAGATGATACTGTGATTACGTTATATATGTCGCCATTTATCCAAATGATGGATGTGGGAACAGACACTGTGGCTGGGAATAAGGCTGGAAGCTATTCCTAATGCCCTATGTCAGGCCCAATCGCAGATCTGTTAACTTCCAATCGAGTTTTTTAACCATTTGGCTGCCACGGTCTCCTAGATTTGAGATTAAACAATGTTCCATATTTTAAGAAAAGAAAGTTCTTCAAGTCTCTAAATTTGCCTAAAATATAAAAGTGATAATATTAGTCCATGCCTCTGTGGGTTCCTTGATCTGTGCACATTCAGTAGATTATATGATAACATTATTAAAAACTATGAATTATCCTGTTGTGGCACGGAACCTGGCGGTAATTTCTACCTTGAAGATTTGTGCAAGACAAAATTTCTGTGAGATTTCACCAAAAGGAACAAGGGAGTATAAGAATGTGTTTATAACATATGGAGAAATTTCATGTAGTTATTGTTTGCCATTTCATGTGATTGGTGTTATGTAGCAGACTCCCATTTTTACTTAAGATCAGGACGGTGCCTTCTTGCAAAGGACTGGTTTTGGCAAGTGTGACAGTACCACTCAGTGAATACCCTTTTTAACCCCAGATCGTGGAGGGCTGCGAACCCTCGCCCTAACAAATCAAAGTCACGAGCGTTACTATTCTGCCAAGGTGGCCAATTGCCACTACCATTCAAATGGAAGTGGAAAAAGACAGGTTGGAACTGGGCTGAATGCCCTTCCTAACACCCTGCTGTGGGATTTAACATGGAATATCATGGAGTACTGTGTAACAATAATTACATCTTGAATCAAAAAAGGAGTTTGTATCAAAGTACAGTAGTACTGCACTAGTACTGTACTACAGAGATTTCTGAGTATATGGAAATATGTATATTTGTATTTATCTGACAGGAAATATTAGTAAATAAAACACCATTTTTAGATATCTTTACAAAGGATGATTTAGATGTAATATCAATTCATTATTATCTCTCTACTTCAGCCTTAATATATAAACCCTGAATAATAAAAAAAATTAATATTTTATTTACACTATAAATTGTTACACATAAAAGCATATTTTTTTTTTACACCAATATGATGTCCTATTACTACTGCCAAAAGCATAATTTTAAATCCAAATTTCATTGCCAATGGTGCCAAAAAGTGTAAAAAAAAATTAGTAAGGCAGCGGGACTCCCCAAAATAAAGTATAGCTATCTTTATGCTATTTATGGACTGTTCTGTAAAAATTAATGGACTGTTCTGTAAAAATTAATGTTATTTAAGATTATTATGCATTAAGAAGCATCATCTCGCAAACCACAGGGTATCAAATTAAAGTTCATATTTATTGGAAGTGTCTGGATCAATTCAAATTTCATTATTTATTGTAAAATACAGCATATGGAAATAATTTATAAACAGATATTTGAAAGGGATTCAAAGAAAAAGAAATGAGTAGGAATTATTCTTGTTCTCAACTAAACTGAAGCAAATATATATATCGCCCTGCTATATTATGACTGTAATTTCTAGTAATGATCGAATAAATTTAATATAGTTTCGTCAAAACGATATAATAAGTTTCCTTTCATAATATCGGCAAAATGGTAGAATAAGTTTTGTTTTTTAATTAGAACTGAACAGTACATAAAGGCAGCGATACTTCTCATGGGTCCTGTATATTTAAGAAATTAGGTGTAAAGATCTTACAGAATCACACACTCTGTTATTTAATTGCAGGTGTAGTACAGGTGTATTTCATGTTTTATACATATGTTTTTTATTCTTAAAGGTACAATAACAGTGACTTAAATACTGATGATATCTTCTAACTCTGAAATTTCAAATCATGTAAAGATAAGTAACCCCAAGCACCACATGTAAAGTTAAATAACCCTGTAAATGGTTAGGATAGGTTAGGTTAGATTACGTTTCGCTACTCTACGTAGTGTAACACAAGGCTAGGTTAGGTTAGGCTAAGTGAATATTCTTGTAAATATGGATAACCCTAGAGCACCCTGGAGTTACTCATTTTTTTTTTTACAAGATCAGAAATTTCTTCCATTTTCCATGATGGTATCTTCTTTCACTTAGAGTTTTGTCAGTCCTCATCTTGTGTCACCAGAGTGTGTTAAAGGAAAGTGATTCAAGGCCAGGATGTAACAAATATATTATGAAAATACAGACACTCCCCTATTTATGAACGAATTAGGTTGCAGAAGTCTGTTCGTAAGTAGAATTGTTCATAAGTTGTATTTAGGTGAAAAAAAAAAGTACTGTACAGTACATTCATATGCAGTACTGTACAGTAATTATGCTAAAAACACTTAACTACTACATAAAACATAGAGTATACAGTATTAATGAATTTTAATACAGTAATAATTATATAATAATACTGTATGGAACAGTAATAAATACATTAGTAGAAGGGTAGATAATGTGTGGGTTTTTGTTCATATCTGAGTGTTCATAGTTCTGTCGTTCATAAGAAGGGGAGCGTCTGTATGAACATCCAAAATGTCTTTTATTTGAAGAAATTCATGCTTATCTGTAAGTACTTTTTCCTTATATTAAAAGAGCTTTACTTGATAAATTTGTTGGAATTTTTCAGTATGAGAGCTATATAATTTTTTATTGTATAGTTATCTAGAGTATTGAATCTTGAGTAAAAATCTATTACACTATGAATAGTAAAGAAATTATTAGTTACTTATTTTATTATTTGAAGTTTTTGAAGTGTCTTTATACAGTACTAGTCCTATGACCTCAATGCATGGAATATGAAAAACAGGAGTGTAAAAGACACTACTTTTATGCACAGCCTAAAAATTCGCCTTTGTAGCCAGTCATATAAAGTATGTTATATATCAACTGTTCCATCTAATATGTATATTTCTATATACAGGGTTATAAATATATCATATATGTTTGTATGGAATCCCAGCAGTACTTTTATAACTTCTAATGTTTTCATTTAAACATCTCAATTCATACTATTCCCAACTATTATCATCATTATCATAATTATTATATTTATTTTGGCAGTTATCACTTTTTTTCTTTGTATTATACAGTCTGACTTTGTAATGTTTACTATTTCCTCCTTCATTCTCTGACAGTTTCTAGCCCCAATGTCACTGTTTTGGGGGATATATAATGATTGTCTTCTATGGACAAATACTCTACCCTCAAAATAAATGTGAAGAAAAAATGGCTGGAGAGTTCTTTTAAAATCCTCTAACTAAATAACAGATAAATGTCTGCATTTTCTGGGGGAATATGGAAAGGCAAAGGTTAATGCATGTAGTAGGAAGGGAACTGAGGGTCAGAGTAAGACATGCTGTGTTGGATTGAAGAGAGGTTAGGAGTGGGGTTCTACAAGGATCAATTTTAGGCCCACTTCTCTTCCTTATAAAGTATATGTAAATGACCCGTTGTAGTCTGTAAATGCATTTTTAAATATGTCTGCAGATGACACAATGATTGTGAAGAAAGTAAAAGACGAGAATAATGGTAGAGAACTTCTAGAAGACCTAAATAGTCTGAATGAATGATCAGACAAATGGCTAATGAGATTCAGTTTTGCAATATGTAATGAGAATGGGAAAAAGTATAAGAAGGCTCAAGCAGATGTAGAACTTCAAGACACAGAAAGCAAAAAACCAAAAGTAAGCACATGTAACCCGTGTTGTGGCGGTATTATATGAAGGCGTGGGAGAAGGTTATTCTTTTTCTTCATTGGTTCCATCACTGCTTTATAAGCTGAAGTCAAGAAATATCTCGAGAAAAAGGGGCTGACATTCAAGGTCAATCATATTACAGACAATACTCAATGCCATCCTGACTTGGCTTTGTACGAGGATGAAATCAGTAAAACTCTGTCCCTGCCTCAGAATATTATTACCATTATTATCATTATTATTATAATTATTATTATTATTACCACACCATGACAAAAGTAAGATAATAAAACCTGAGCCATAGACAAATAAAGGGGAAATGAATGAATTTCCTGTCCATCGAAACATCAAGTAAGGGGGAGAGAATTTTTTCACATCTCATTTTGCTATTTTTACCAGTATGACTTCGCTCTGTCTGCATTTATGTCATTCAGTATTTTTGTTTATTTAGGGGTCCTGAATCTCTCTCTCTCTCTACAAGACCTGTTCGTATTTACATGGAAATTATATAACACTGTGTTTTAATGCTTTACAATTTGTTCCCATGAATGCGGGTGGACAAAGAGAGGTCGGAGTAGGAGAATAAAGACTGGATGCCCTTCCTAATGTCTCACGGTGGGTTTGAACCAGCGTCAGTCGCGTCCCAACTGGTGCGACTGCTACAGAGCTACCATGGCCCCACACAGTTATAGGGAAATATAACATGTAAATTAAACTGATCTAGTACTATATGATTAACTAGTAGTCTCCGTGGCAAAATGGTAGCGTCTGCGACTCTGAGCCAGCAGGTCAAGGGTTCGCGCCCTGTCACGGATTGAGGTTAGTAAGGGCATACACTCAGGGTAACGATTACATCTACCAAAACATGTCCTTCGTAAGAAGGCAACCGTCCTAGCCCTAAGTAGAAAAGGGAGTTCGTGACGTAAAACCGAATCCAGTACTATATGATTAGCTACTTATATTTGTCTAAATCACCTTGGTTATATCGGATAGTTTTTGTAATCTTACCTTACAATACGGCAAGACTTTGTACATTTACAAAAAACAAAAACTAAAATTGCATTGCTACATGCCTAAAAAATGCCCTCAATCCTTTATAAATGGGGTGGCCGAGTCAAAGCACACACATTTATCACAAGCCAAACATAGCTGAATCACTCCTATTAGCTCCTTGGGGTTAAGTTGTTACAACAATTCCCCTCACCATTCTGCTTGGGTCACCGACAGGGTAAGCGAGCAAGATTCTTCTGCCGTGGGCCCCGACAGCCGCAGCTGGTTTACTCCAAAACTATATTGTTACAATTATAAGATTGTTATATTAATAACAGGTAATGTTTTTAATCAAATAGTATCAAGTAAAGATAACGACCATCAATACTTTAAATAACCCTGTAAGTGGTTAGGTTAGGTTGATCCATAAATTGTCATATCATTTACATCTATATACAATACCCATATTACCTCTTATAAGGGGTTGGCCGAGTCAAAGCAAATGACCTAGAGTATGCGAGAAGAAAAATACAGAGGAGGGGATTCTCAGTCCCCTCTCTCTGCCCCATTAAGTCGACTTTTTACGATCCGCAGAGGAACACGGAGGAAGCATAAATACTTAGAGTAGGCGAGAAGAAAAATACAGAGGAGGGCATTCTCAGTCCCCTCTCTCTGCCCCATTTAGTTGACTTTTACGATGCGCAGAGGAACACGAAGGAAGTATTGTTACCCCCCTCCCTCAGGGGGGAATGTCATATCATAAGCTATTACATCTCGAAATTGCTTTATTTACTAACAAAAAATAGCCAGGCACTTAAGACACTGCTTTTTTTTTTGGGGGGGGGGGGAATTTGCACGAGGCTTTAGTTGAGCATATTCAACCTTTTCTTTACATGCACCCCTGACTGGGTCTTACGAACCAGTTAATAAAACTATAATACTATTTCATATATTCTTTATTAGTTGAGCATCTTCAACCTTTTCATTACATGCACCCCTGACTGGGTCCTACGAACCAGTTAATAAAACTATAATACTTTTTCATATATTCTTTATTAGTTGAGCATCTTCAACCTTTTCATTCCATGCACCCTTGACTGGGTCCTACGAACCAGTTTATAAAACTATTATACATAACTCATTTATTATTTATTTATTAATTTAATAGCTATACAGTTATTTTTATCATTTTATTTTTAGATTTTTCATGTCATTTATTTTTATTAACAGTTTGGCGGACATATTTTTTTCTCTAATTTTACAGCCTTTACAACATGAAGAGCGTTATATAGCTTTTTCTATTTCCAGATGACATGCTCCTCCTCACTTTGTCGACTTTTACGACACGCAGGGGATCACGAAGGCGGCGTTTAAAATTAAATTCTCTATCAATGCATACAGTTTATTCATGTTTTGGCTGTTAAAACTCATGGCTTAAATCCATATATATATATATATATATATATATATATATATATATATATATATATATATATATATATATATATATATATATATATATATATATATATATATACTCAATAAGGATGGACTAAAAAAAAAAAAATACACACACAAGAATCCTGAGGGAAGATCTGAAAATCGGAGGTTATAGAACCTGTTTTTGTGAAAAACAAAATCTCCATCGGTGGACCCCTATGGAAGGGTCTAAGAACTGAAGATTAAGAATAAAGGTTTATGTGAAAAAATTATTTGGTGGATTCAAAAGGAGGGGTCTACAGACCGTTGCTTGAAAGAACCAGTTATTTTTTTTTATTTATTCAGATAACTGTACATAGGTTCATGTAAAAAAAAAAAAAAAATTGGTGGTCCCCAAGAGAAGGATCTAAGGACCAAAGGTTAGGAATACCAGATTGATGTAAGGGGAAAAAAGAAAGACTGGGAGAACCCCCCAAAAAAGGGGAAAAGAGCGATGGTTAAGAGTACTGGACCCCAAAAGGAGGGTCTATGGACCAATAGTTAAGATTCCCAGGTTTATGCGAATTTAATAACATCCCGGAGATAATATTTGCTTTTCACGATTCGCTCTTACAAATTTCAAGATTCAATGACATATTAATCTGGTCTAGGACATAACATGGAATTAGGGAAAAGGTTCGAGAAATATATCTTCGTTATATGGTAAGTTTATATGTGCAATTTCCTAACTTCGAATTAAGTGAGAGATCCCTTACTCACGACTCTCCACCTGAATGTGCACCGTTTTATGAGTCACAAATAGTCCCCATGAATGGGGGTGGGCACAGACAGGTTGGATTTGGGGATCAAGACTGAATGCCTATTCTAACGTCCCATGGAGGGCTCAATTTCCTAACTTCGAATTAAGTGACAGATCCCTTACTCACGACTCCCCGCCTGAATGTGCACCGTGTTAGGAGTCACAAATAGTCCCCATGAATGGGGGTGGACACAGACAGGTTGGAATTTGGGGATCAAGATTGAATGCCCTTTCTAACGTCCCATGGAAGGCCCAAATCAGCGTCTGTAGCATCTCAACTCTCGCGCACTACCACTGAGCCACTGAGTACATGGTTCTCTCTCTCCTGTGTTTTTTTCTGATTTCCTGACACTTGAAACGATTATGAATTGATCACATAATAAAAATTAATTTCTCAAATCTCACAAAGATTTCTTGCAATGCTCCGACCCATGATTTCTGTTTCTAAAAACACCCATGTCAGAGCGTTGCTAACTATAGATTTTGTTGAAAAAGTGAAGGATTTTAAAAACTATCATCATATCCCCTATGCATCATCTGGCTTCAAGCAGTGGTAGATGTAACTTCTTCAGCCTTATTTCATCAGAGGTGTCTCATTTCCAGCAATAGTTCTAAAACATTATTCTGGATTGCATCCCACTTATGAATATCCATTTTTTTTTTAAGTAAGGATTCAAGAAGACTGTTTCATATTCAAGTTGTTGTTGTTCCGGTTTTACGTCACGGACTCCCTTTTCTACCAAGGGCTAGGACGGTTGCCTTCTTACGAAGGACTTGATTTGGCAGATGTAATCCTTACCCTGAGTGCATGCCCTTGCTAACCTCAGACCGTGACGGGGCGCGCCTTACAAATATTTTTTCTTTTTTATTGTCCATATATATAAAGACAAATTTGAATTTTAACAAGTGAACATTTTTATAATAATTATAAACCTTACTACAGAAATATCTACCCATATATGGACACAGAGGACCCAATAATTCCTCCCTAACCACACTATTTGGGTAATCCACAGTGTAATGGGCAATGAGCTGTTGCGTGAGCCCCACAATCTTAGCTGGTTTTTCATGACCGATTCATCTCGTGACAACCTTTATACACACACACACACACACACACACACACACACACACACACACACACACACACACACACACACACACACACACACACACACACACACCTAAGTAAAAGGAGAAAGGCAGAGAGAGACTATGAGAGGGACATCACCAGGAAGGCTAAAGAAAATCCCAAGTTTTTCTACAGCTTTATCAGAGGAAAACTGAAGGTAAAAGAACAGGTTTTAAGGCTAAAGAGAGCGGATGGAAGCATCACTGAGACGGATGAAGAGATCTGCAAAGAATTGAACAAGGAGTTTCAGTCAGTATTTCAGTAGAAAATACCCCACCCCCTCAGATTGCAGTGATAGAAGCTCAAGGGCCGGTATTAGAGAACATCAACCTTACAGCCACAGAGGTATGCAAAGCGCTGATGGATTTAGATGTTCATAAAGCTACAGGTCCTGATGACATATCCCCTCATGTGCTTAAAAAATGCGCAAACACAATATCAGTGGCACTAAGTATCATATTTAAGGAGTCACTGGAGTCGGGGGAGATTCCAAGATGCTGGAAACAAGCAAATGTGATACCTATCTTCAAAAAGGGAAGGAGGGATACGGCTCTGAACTATAGACCAGTTTCCTTGACCAGCATAGTTTGCAAACTTATGGAGAAACTACTAAGGAAACATATCTCTCTTCACTTGGAATCCTTCAACTTTTTGTCAGTGAGGCAACATGGCTTCAGAGAAGGTAGATCAACAGTAACAAACTTATTAGAATTTTATGATGAGGTAAGCCAAATCTTACAGGAAAGAGAGGGCTGGGCAGATTGCATATTCCTAGACTTCCAGAAAGCGTTTGACACTGTTCCACATGGGAGACTTATTAGGAAGCTGCAATCAATGGCTAGAATAGGTGGAAATGTTTTGGAATGGATAAAAACTTACTTAGAAGGAAGGGAACAGAGGGTTAGAGTAAGACACTCAGTGTCTGAATGAAGAAGAGTTAGTAGTGGAGTTCTACAGGGTTCAGTTTTAGGGCCACTTTTGTTCCTTGTATATGTAAATGACCTACCAGAGTCTGTAAATTCATTCATGAATATGTTTGCAGATGATGCAAAGATTGTGAAGAAAGTAAAAAACGAGAACAATGGTAGAGAACTTCAGGAGGATCTAAATAATCTGCATGAGTGGTCAGAAAAGTGGCTAATGAAATTCAATACTTCAAAATGTAAGGTAATGAGAATGGGTACAAGTGCAAGAAGGCCCAAGCTTGACTACTCGGTGGCTGGAGTACAACTTCAAGAGACAGAAAATGAGAGAGATCTAGGAGTAAACATACTGGCAGATTTGTCTCCAGAAATACATATAAATGGCATAGTAAGGGCAGCATATGCATTCTTATCAAATGTAAGGGTAGCCTTCAGGCATATGGACAAGGAAATGTTCAGAAATATTTATGTAACCTATGTGAGGCCAAAACTCGAATATGCAGCCCCCTTTTGGAATCCGCACTTGAAAATGCACATAGCTAAGCTTGAAAAAGTTCAAAGACATGCCACGAAACTGGTGCCAGAAATACGCAATCTCAGTTATGATGAGAGGCTGAGGGAATTAGACTTACCATCACTCGAAGCTAGAAGAGTGAGGGGGGATATGGTGACAGTCTTTAAATTCCTTCATGGTTATGATAGAGTGGATAGGGATCGATATTTTGATATGGCTGGCTCTAGAACTAGAGGTCATAGTTTGAAGCTTCGTAAGAAAACTTCTTTGCAGGATGTAAGAAAATACTTTTTCAGTGTAAGAGTAGTTGATAATTGGAATTCGCTAAGCGAGGAGATAGTTTATGCTAACTCAATCCATAGTTTTAAGAACAAGTATGATAGGTATCACTAAGTACAAAATGGAACCGATCAGGAGACGGGAAAATGAGTGTTTTGGGCTCTTTCCCGTAAGCACAATTAGGTATTTACACACACACACACACACACACACACACACACACACACACACACACACACACACACACACACACACACACACACACACACACACACACACACACACTCAAGAGACAGAAAATGAGAGAGATCTAGGAGTAAACATACTGGCAGATTTGTCTCCAGAAATACATATAAATGGCGTAGTAAGGGCAGCATATGCATTCTTATCAAATGTAAGGGTAGCCTTCAGGCACATGGACAAGGAAATGTTCAGAAATATTTATATAACCTATGTGAGGCCAAAACTCGAATATGCAGCCCCCTTTTGGAATCCGCACTTGAAAAAGCACATAGCTAAGCTTGAAAAAGTTCAAAGACATGCCACGAAACTGGTGCCAGAAATATGCAATCTCGGTTATGATGAGAGGCTGAGGGAATTAGACTTGCCATCACTCGAAGCTAGAAGAGTAAGGGGGGATATGGTGACAGTCTTTAAATTCCTTCATGGTTATGATAGAGTGGATAGGGATCGATATTTCGATATGGCTGGCTCTAGAACTAGAGGTCATAGTTTGAAGCTTCGTAAGAAAACTTGTTTGCAGGATGTAAGGAAATACTTTTTCAGTGTAAGAATAGTTGATAATTGGAATTCGCTAAGCGAGGAGGTAGTTAATGCTATCTCAATCCATAGTTTTAAGGACAGGTACGATAAGTATCACTAAGTCTAAAAATGGAACCGATGAGGAGACGGGAAGATACGAGCTTTGGGCTCTTTCCCGTAAACACAATTAGGTAATCAATTAGGTAATCACGTCTCAAATTACATATTCAGAACAATGATCAGCACGAATTCCGGTTAATAGCATTAAAAGCAAATACAAAAACAATGTCATTTTAAATTACTTTGAAACATATTTTTATAGTAATGAGCTGCTTGCATGTACCTCCAAGTTAATCCGTTTGCACAAAGTATGCTTGTTCTATATATGTATGTATGTATGTATGTATGTATGTATGTATGTATGTATGTATGTATGTATGCATGTATGCATGTATGTGTGAATGTATGCACGTATGTATCCATCTATCTATTTATGTACATGTTTACGAAATAAAGTATTATCTGTCTATCTATCTGTATAATCCATTGCAGCAAAGTCTGCATATCCTATATATATATATATATATATATATATATATATATATATATATATATATATATATATATATATATATATATATATATATATATATAAATTTAATACACGTGCGTGTCGTAAAGATCAACTATATGGGGTGGAGAGATAGGAATGGGAATCCCCTCCTCTGTATTATTATTTTGCTTTGGCTCAGCCACCCCCCTTATAATGGGGAATATGGCTCTTGAATATAGAGACAGATGTATTCATTGTCTAATATGAGAGAGCCGAGGGACGGACATAATTGAGCCAATCAAAACCCTATCTCGTAAACGTTTTGTTAAAACGTTTAACTCAATAACCCAATGTTGTAGTCACCGAGCATGCTGACCTGATAGAGGCTACTACATGAGGGACACCATTACCCTTTCCTCTTGCTGGAAAAAATGCGATATAAAATGCTATTTAAACCGACATCAGAAGTCGAATTTGCCTGCTGGCTAGTACAGTGGTAACTCGCTGGCTTCGCATTCACGAGGTCGAAAGATCGGTTCCCGTCCAAGACCGAGAGTTTAAGCTGTTTACTGGCAGGTACTGCTGTGGTTGGGCACAACAGTGGGGGGTTGGGATTGCCCCGGCTGACGAATACCCATTGTATTGTGATGGAAATAAAGGTTTATTATTATTATTATTATTATTATTATTATTATTATTATTATTATTATTATTATTATTATTATTATTATTATTGTTATTATTATTATTATTATTATTATTATTATTATTATTATTTATATGAGTGAGGCACTGAATTGACATTCAATAACTAGGGACCGTTGTGTATGGCACAGTTAGTCTCCATTCATATGGGGTGGAATTGTGTTACAAGAATTCGGGTTAATGTTTTTTCTCTCAGTGATGGGGAATGAGGTACGTGCATATTTATATGTATGTATGTATGTATGTATTTACGTATGATTATATATATATATATATATATATATATATATATATATATATATATATATATATATATATATATATATATATATATATATATATGAATCATTTTTACCCCCGACCGGGACTTGAACCTAGGACATAAACTTACTAGGCCAAGGCGTTACCAACTACACCACAGAGTGTCTTACAAGGGAAACAGACCTTACAGTTTATATCTGCTATACTAGGAATGAACGCATTCAGATATATATATATATATATATATATATATAATATATATATATATATATATATATATATATATATATATATATATATATATATCCCACAATAAAGCCCAAAATCTCTTGAAAACATACCCAGATTGCAAATGACATAAAGTTAGCCAAAAATATAAACTGAACATAGACAGTGGCTATATCCACATTTGCAAACGGTAAACAAAAAATGACTCGGAACAAGAACTAATGTCTCAAAAATAGGGTCTTGCCGCATGTCGACCAGTGCCACGGGACAGCAATGGGAGCTGCCAAGATTATCGAGGGTTCATTTGAGGGTCAATTTACCAAAGGTGATATTGGAAGAAAACTTATTACTTGGTGTAAAATGCGGCTAAGAAAATTCATATGGCTTGGCATTCTCATTATTGTTGTTGTTGTTCTTCTTCTTCTTCATATTATTATTATTATTATTGTAGTCACCGTGGCTCAAGCGGTAGCGTCCGCGACTCTGGGGCATCAGGTCGAGGGTTCGCGCCCCGTCACGGTCTGAGGTTAGAAAGGGCATGCACTCAAGGTAACACTTACATCTGCCAAAAAACACGTCCTTCGCAAGAAGGCAACCGTCCTAGCCCTTGGTAGAAAAGGGAGTCCGTGACGTAAAACCGGAACATTATTATTATTATTATTATTATTATTATTATTATTATTATTATTTCTACTACTGCTACCACTTCTACAACTAATACTACTACTACTAATAATAATAATATATCTTCAGGGCTACCAGAAAGACAACTACCCTCGCATGCCCTGAGTGTCTTAAGAAGCAACCAATTTCTTTTCCTGACGCAAAACTCCCGCGGACCGAGATGAGGATAATAGAGACGGCAAGATGAAAATTTGCTTCCTTCCGATACAGGGTGGCCAAAAAATTGTTTCTCCTATGCCTTTGGTGGTACAGTTGGTAGTGCCTTGTCACACTAAGTAAGTGTCTTTGGTTCGAATCCTGGCCAGGGGCAAATATATATATATATATATATATATATATATATATATATATATATATATATATATATATATATATATATGACAGTACCTAATGCAATCTCCAACATGCCGGAAATATACACCTTTGGTGGTACAGTTGGCAGTGCCTTGTCACATTAATTATGTGTCCTTGGTTCGAATCTTGGCCAGGGGCAAATATATGTTTCATATATATATATATATATATATATATATATATATATATATATATATATATATATATATATATATATATGACAATATCTAATGCAATCTCCAACATGCCGGAAACATACACATTAATGCGTACACACACTGAATACTGTAGTTATATTTGCTAAACTTAAAAAAAAAAGAATCACGTACAGTCACGCACATCAGAATAACAACATGAATCATCACCTTCTAATTACATATATACGTCCCGTTCCTGCTAATGGATTTCAATCACGTGGTTTAATAAGGGGTCAAATGCCCCCAACCTCCCCTCTTTATTTTCTTCCTCTCTTCTTCCACATCTCTATTTCATCTTCGTTCGTGACTACACCTCTCTCTCTCTCTCTCTCTCTCTCTCTCTCTCTCCTCTCTCTCTCTCTCTCTCTCTCTCTCTCTCTCTCTCTCTCTCTCTCTCTCTCTCTCTCTCTCTCTCTATTTTCAAAGATACGCATCTCTCTCTCTCTCTCTCACTCTCTCTCTCTCTCTCTCTCTCTCTCTCTCTCTCTCTCTCTCTCTCTCTCTCTCTCTCTCTCTCTCTCTCTCTCTCTCTCTCTCTCTCTCTCTCTCTCATTTCAAAGACACGCATCTCTCTCCTCTCTCTCTCTCTCTCTCTCTCTCTCTCTCTCTCTCTCTCTCTCTCTCTCTCTCTCTCTCTCTCTCTCTCTCTCTCTCATTTCATATGTACCTTTGTTTTTAATATACTAAGAAACAATCTTCCTGATTGCTTGTATAATTTTTCTACAGTAAGCTCAGTTACCGGGTTAACTACCCGTCAAGGGGAAGATTTATTAG
>JAXCGZ010021726.1:0-2500 GCA_037179515.1 Halocaridina rubra | reverse complement strand
AATGTTTCTATAAATTTGGAAATTCAAAGGCACAGTGAGCTTATTAATATACCCTAATGTAGTCTGAATACTAGATAACATATACATACATACATACATACATACATACATACATACATACATACATACATATACATAAATATGCATACATACATACATACTTATATATACATACATACATACATACACACATATATACATACATAATACATACACCCATACATACATACATACACACATACATATAAAGGCCACAATTTCCACTAAATGTAGATGGCCGAGTCAAAGCACACAATCACCAGAAGGCACACACTCACCTCCTTTCTCATATCAAAACAATATAATTTCCCCGTTCTCATCACACTGCTGGATGAAACAACGATATACCGAGGTCCAATGTCAAACTCTGGAACATCTTATTTTTAATTAATTTATTTATTCATTTATTTTTAGGATGGGACAGGATAGGAGGGGAAAAAGGGGAGGGGATTAAGGATATAAGGGAATTGGAGGGAAAAGCACGAAAATTAAATAAAGTAAGAGAGAAAAAAGAGAGAGGGGCAGACCCTCGTGCTAAGTTTTGAGTAACACAATATGAGTTCCCCACACGGTGCCAAGAATATACTTTTAAGGCATAGTGTAACAGTACTTGTCTATCACGGTGATACTAAAACCTCTCTGATAAATGGAAACAACGAGTTGTTAGTGCTAGTATATGCTCAGTCCCTTCTTCGTCATTTTGAGGAGATAGTAATGGTAGTATATGAATGCAACACACACACACATACACACAGACGCACACACACCCACAAACACACATAAAACCCATACATACATACACACACACAAAACACATACACACACACACACACACACAAAGCACACACACACACAAAGCACATACACACAGACACACACATAAAACCATACATACACACACATAAAACACGTACACACACACACACACACACAAAGCACATACACACACACAAACACTTACATACACACACATGTACACATAAAACCCATACACATACATATAAAATACATATACACACCCACACCAACACACACACAAATTTGGTAACTTGAAAGCCTCTGTACATTGAATACTGTACTAGAGCACAATCAAACATAAAGATCATTTAGTTATCTGAATGCCTCTGAAATGTCCACTTGTCACTTTGAAATATGATTTTTTTAAAGCATGATCATGCACATGACGAGGGGCCGCGGTAGCACAGTGGCAGGGTGCGCTATTCGTGAAGCAACATCGATGGTTCAATCTAACCGCGGGGCGTTGGGAAGGACATTCAGCTTAATTTCCCCAACTCTATCATGTCTGTGTCCACCCCATCCAAATGATGACTCATGACACAAAACGGTGCACAAACATGCACATGGCTATCGTCTATTTTGGAGTGCCTGTGGTAGAATTTGTTTCTGGCACTCTGTAACCATCCATTACTGGAGTGCCAATGGTAAGACAGACACGTATATATCGCGATCTAATTCTGTATCAAACTGTACCCGAGTAATACAAGTATTTCCATTTACTAGAATGCATCTAGTAAGCATGTAGTAGTCACAGTGGTTCAAGCGGTAGCGCCCGCGATTTTCAGGCGTCAGGTCGAGGGTTCGCGTCCCGTCACGGTCTGAGGTTAGCAAGGGCATGCACTCAGGGTAACGATTACATCTGCCAAAACAAGTCCTTCGCAAGGCGGCAACCCTCCTAGCCCTTGGTAGAAAAGGGAGTCTGTGACGTAAAACCGAAAACGAAAAAAAAACATCTAGTACGCATGTAAACACTGAAACTTAGATATGTATAAAGAAATTTAATTAAAAATAAACTAGGAGCGCAGGAATCTTGTTGGTCATAATTAGAAGCTTCGTCAGGAGGAGTTCCTCCAACAATGGTAACTGAGTAAGATAATGACGTCACGTGACCCAAGGTAGTGTAAAGTTCGACCTAAGAAGAACAAGAAGAAGAAAGTTCAAGGAGTTCAAAGGCCTCAGACGAAGGAAGACAAAGTTAAGGGCGGTTTACACGGTCAAACGGTTCGTCGAACTCGGTTCGACAGACAAGTGTTTGAAGTGATGTTCGAACGTGTGAACGGGGTATTTGGTTGTCGAACACGGATCACCCCGTTCACACGTTCGAACATCACTTCAAACCACTTGTTTGCTGAACCGCGTTCGACGAACCGTTTGACCGTGTTTGAAGTAATGTTCGAACGTATGAACGGGGTATTTGCTTGTCGAACACGTAACACCCCGTTCACACGTTCGAACATCACTTCAAACACTTGGTCTGTCGAACCGCGTTCGACGAGCCGGGTGACCGTGTTAACCGCCCTTTAGGAGAGACAAGTATCGTGCTTCAACGAGGCAGACAAGGAAGAATGAGATGCGTGTCTTGAGAGAGAGAGAGAGAGAGAGAGAGAGAGAGAGAGAGAGAGAGAGAGAGAGAGAGAGAGAGAGAGCCGAAAAGGACGAATGA